>APFE030761287.1:0-10056 GCA_000404065.3 Pinus taeda | reverse complement strand
GTCTTCTGCTAGAGGAAGTGTTCTCAATTTTGTTCCTGGAATTCTTCCGAAGCTGGCAAGAAGCTGAAGTCTTCTGCTAGAGGAAGTGTCCCAGATTGCCAACTGAAGGCATGTTCACGGGCATCTTTGTCTCTGGCTACAACTCTGAAACTTGTGTGGCAGGTTGTGGCTCAGATTCTCTTGATGTGACTTTGAAGCTTGTAGATGACCATCATTTCTCCCCCTGTCAGATACAAGGTGATATGATGGAGAAAACTCAGCTGCAAGACTTTTCAATATTCTGGAACAAGTTCTGACATGTGTTTGGAATATGTTCTTGGTTGTTGATGCCCGTTGCCAAGAAGCGATCCATCCAAGATGAAATTTTGTTATTGCAGGACGTTTATTTTTGAAGCATTTGTGTGACGAATGGCTAGTTTTATGACAGTGCTTACATGGATGAAGATGATAATAGTGATCTTTTAGATGGCCAACTCGGTCACAGTGTTGGCATTTGACAATCTGTTGTTGTTGTTGTTGTGGAAGAGGGATAGAATCTAGAACAGCGGGAGGTGAACTGTCATGAGGAGCAGGTGAACCGTCATGAATAAATCCAGCGCTCTGAAACAGAATGGGCTTTGAGTAGCCTGGAATATGAAAGGACAAGTCCTTGTCATATCCAAGACCAGTTCTGTGCTTGTTGTGGACAAGCTGTTCACAAGGTCTGATGATAGGCTTGGGAAGTGCAGACTTAGTTTCTGCATCTGCATGTACAGCTACTACTTTATTGGGCACTGGATTTGAATGAACTTCAACAATATTGTCTCGCTGTTTATGGGAGTCTGTTTCAATCTTCTGAACAGAAACAGATTCAGAATGATGACTCCACTGTTGTAATTCTTCCTGCTGTAGCTGAGATTCAAGCTGCAAAAAATCGATCTTTTCTTGTGCATTTTGTAGACATGTCTGAATTTCTGAGAGAGATCCTTTGCGGATTTGTAATGTGTTATCAACAGTAGATTTTATAAGAGTTTTCATGAACTCTAATACTTCACTGATTCTGGCCATTTTTCTTCAATGTCAGATTTACAACATAAAAACTGATCACAGTTATTACTTAATGTAGAAAAGTAATATCCACTCACAGTACAGAGCAATATCTTGAAGGAAACAACCAAGAGATATATTCAGAGTGATTTGATTTGGAAGGCCTGAATACATTTTTGGAACAAGTGATTAAACCATTGTAGTTTTATATACATCTGAGCTTTGAACAATGACTCGAGTATTTCACCAAATACAAACCGTCTTTCATTTCATCTTTACATAAACCATTTACTCTTTGCTTTCTGAACAAGTTGAGCAATAACAATAACTCGAGTATTTCACCAAATACAAACCGTCTTTCGTTTCATCTTTACACAAACCATTTACTCTTTGCTTTCTGAACAAGTTGGCTACAAGAAGCAACTATTTACCTTTGTCGGACACCAGTCGGTGGACGCGTGTTCGATTCTCAGGGCATACGTGTTTGATATACCCTGAATTTCAAAAAGTGAATTGAAGATGAACATCATGGAAATTGCTCAGAAACTTCCGTGACATGCTTGAATGTGACTCATCATCATGACACTTTCTGCGTCCTTCTATGAAAGTGTAAGTTGCCTGAAGCGAAATTCCTCAAAAGTGCTACTCGATATATTAGGTGCAGTCTTCACATTTATGATTTGTAATTTAAATTTCCTTCATTCTGATGAGATGCTTGAATGTGACTCATCTGACATTTTCTGCGTCCCTTCTCTGAAACTGTAAGTTGCCTAAAACGAAATTCCTCGAACTGCTACTCGATATATTTAGGTGCGGTCTTCAGATTTGTATTTGTGAGTTAAATTGCCTTCATTCTGACTGTATTCATGGCGGAAGAGAAGATGATGATGAAGACAAAGAGATCGCTGGGAGCTCGATTGTATGCGAAAGCTCATGAAATTTCAAAGTTGGATAAAATATTGAAAGAGGAACAGCGGATTGATACCATGCTGTGGTGTATGGTTCAATCTTATTGGATGACAACGCGACGTTTACCAGAGAAAAGACTGCAGGCCCAAACGCCAATTCTGCGAGAGGATTCGAAGTGATAGACAACATCAAAACTCAAGTGGAGGCAGCCAAGCGTAACAGTAGGAAACACCAAGCGTAATAGTAGGAAATACCAAGTGTTTATCAAACAATTATGACACCAAAATGTTCTTCTGGGCGTTCATCAAACTGCGTTCTTCTGGGCGTTCATCAAACCACTAACGCAGCGTAACGCACCATTCAACCCACCATTCAAACGGTTCTTCTCGCAGTGTAACACACCATTCAACCCACCATTCAAATGGTTCTTCTGGCAGCGTAACACATCATTCAACCCACGTATGCAGGGGTTACACTCATGAACGCCTCTGCGAATTCAACGTGCCTTTACTTCAATCAAGCTTGATTAACGCCTTATGTGCCAGCAACTATGAACGTTGCACACACACCAGTCTCAACAGCATGCTGCCACTGTTTTAACACTAGTTTTTATACTTGTTGAACGCCCTTCAACGCACAATACCACTGCAGACTCAATCTTAAACACAGTCTTCACCATAGGAATTGAATTCAACTCCTCTTCGATCCTTAAATCGCTCTTCCACGATGACAAATCGAGCCCACATTGTCGTCTAATCCAATGTGCCAACACCAATTCCACTTAAAACTTCCTTAAGCATCTCATAATTCAGTTCTTTCACTGAAAACTCTGGTTTCTGCAATTTTAATTTAAACTTCCTATTAAATCTATTTGATGCTATGATTTTTCCTGCGTGCAAAATAGCACTAATATTCAACAAATCAATTTTAGAATAAACGGAGTCTCAAACAAAAATCTGCGCCTCTTTGAATTTCTACATTTCACTGCCCAACATTCGACTGCAACCATCCAAGCCAAACTATGTCATAACTGACATCGCTCCAAGAAAATAGAGTTCCCAACGAATTTTGCAATTGGCCATAAAAAACACTCACTGAAAATTTTTATCAAACACAGTCATGCTCCCATTACAGCATTCACTTTAGGCAGCATTCACCATGGTTCTCAGCAAAGTTTCAAGAATTGCATCCTTTGGCACAACCTTCAAATATACTCATGATACCACCAACACGGCTCCAAGGTTGTTTTCTACATCTCAGCTGAAACACAAGTCGACTTTTGAAAACTCCCCTCTGCACATTAAGCAACTCCAGGTGTGAATTCACTGCATAATGCTCACAAACAGAAATCGACCCAACAAATCTTGTCTTCCTGTTATGAAATTTGATTGCACAAAAATAGATTTATTAACCTCAACAACGCTTTCATTTAGTTTAATTGTGATTGCCCATTTCATGCAATTCAACCAGCTTCAAATGCCTTTCCTCAACATGTGCAAACAAAGTCGATATGAGCAGAGCTTACAATCTTTTAATACAAATATCACTCATCATCCAAGAAGACAAAACATACTTTGATTACAAAATTCCTCTCATAGGCACACACAACAAATTGTTGCTAACATTTGAAGAGCATACATTACAATTCTCCTCTTATAAACCAACAAATTAAATACTAGCAAATTCATCATTTCAACTCTTAACACAGAAATTGACCCATACACGAATCGACCAAGTTAAGGCTCATAACTCAAATCCAACATTTTCATAAAACAAATGGTTCAAAGAAATTATGCAGGGCAGGAGTATGACCGCTCTGATACCATGTTAAACACACATGGGAGCAAGAACAATATGAATGATAAATCATGAGAGAACAATTTTTATTAACAAAAGATATACATTTATAGTACAATATGACCGTTGGGTTTCACATCCCAAGGTCTCTTGGACTCCTTTTGTCCATTCAGCTTCCACACTAACCCATTGAGGATTAGGTGTCCAACATTATCTTTACTGGTAGTGATCCCAACCTTATAAACCATGTGAAGTCCAGCGTTAAAAAGAAGCTTGAAATGACATACTTAGGGCACTTGCATTATTTTCTTGGTCTTCAAGTCTTGCAATCCAAGGAAGGTATTTCCCTTTCCCAGTCCAAGTATGCTTGTGACCTTCTACGCCATTTTCACATGGAAGACTGTAAGCCAGCCCCTTCTCCCTTTCACTCTGGAGCCAAAATTTCAGTCACTTGTACTTCCCCTGAAGTTGATGCTACCTTATACCATCAACTTGTAGGAAACCTTTTGTATCTGACCCATACTCGTCTTGACCTTTCCTTTGATGTTGGCCTTGTTGCTCAGTTTATGAAAAACCCACATGAAAGTCATTGGAAAACAACTAAAATAATACTTCGTTATGTTCAAGGTATAGTTCAGTTTGGGATTCATTACAGTGCAGAAGCATCTCCTCTATTGGTTGGTTTGACTATTTTCGATTGCGCTGGTGACCCTGATGATCGGAAGTCTACTGCAGGTTATGTGTTCACTCTTGGTTTAGGACCTATTACATGGGCTTGCAAGAAACAAAGTGGCATATCTCTTTCTTCAGCAGAAGCAGAGTATCATGGTGTTGTAGAAGCTAGTAAGGAAGCCTTGTGGCTTCGTCAGGTCCTATTAGAGTTTGGCTTCGTTAATCAAAGAAGACCTCAAGGACCTTGACCGTATCAACAGGGCATGTAAGGTGCACACTATTCTTATTATAATCCAAATCAGAATGCACCTTTGCAACCTTGGTACTCTTCCACTCATCCATTCTGGTCCACACCTCCTTCTTCGCCTTATTCTCCTCCATATCCTCCACCCCTGTACCATCTTTTTCAGCGATATCCACCCCAGTCTTCTCAATGGGGAAACCCATCACAAGGGTGGAGGCCTCGAGTCAACCACCCTCCTGCTTTACTGCCTCCAACCCAACCTCAACCACAACTCACTCATCCTACTCCACCTAAGAAACCTCAAATCCTCGCTCAACCCAATCTAAACCCAAATAACAAGTAGGCACAATAGGTCTATAATGGAGAGAAATCCTATCTTACTTATCCTATGAAAATCTAGGAGATCAACCTTCGGTCTGGGTGATTTCTCCCAAATAACCACTAGCCTTCTCCACCTTAAAAGCTTGAATAAGAAAAGGAAGAGAGTGTTCCTGAAGTCAATCCACCTCCTTTTTCTAAGAAGTTGATCCACTTTAGCCAACACACCCCAGAAGAGGTTGAACTTCTGGGAGAATTGAAGAATTTGTGTGTTAAGATACCCCTTCTCCAGGCCATTACAGATGTTCCCATCTATAATAAGCTCATCAAGGAGAAATGTTTCAAAAATCCTAGGACAAGGAAAAGGGACACCCCCACCATAAATGTTCTTGAGAAACTATATGATTTGATGCTTGGTGTAGAGCTATAAAAAGGGTCTCTTTCACCTCTAGTTACTTCACATTAATATGTCAATCCGGGAACGTCTGGCTATTTCAAAGAGTGCCTCAGTCTGAGGCTTAGCACTTGTCAGAGTAATGCTTGTAGTACAGCGGTTTAAAAACTACGTAAATAGATGCTTGTCTATACCTTAACTACTTCAAAAGGCTAAAGCACACCAAGCATTGCATCAGTCAAAGGTTCGGTAGCAATAACCCATCCTTTTCGTAACTGATGAGAACAGATCTGAGGTCTGGGAGTCAGGTAGAAGATGCTGGGGCTCACTACAGCCTGAGATCGTCCTTAATGAATAGAAATGAAACGACAAGTAAAGGAAATAGCAATGAAATAGAAAAACACATCAGCCAACGGTTCGGTAGCAATAACCCATCCCTTTCATAGCTGATGGGAACAGATCAGAGGTCTGGGAGCCAAATAGCAGATGCTGATGCTCACTATAGCTTGAGACTGTCCTTAAGAAATGGCAAGTAAATAAAACAGTAAATCAGCAATCTGGAAATGGAACAACAACTGAAATGGAACAACAGTTGAAATAAGCAGTAACCAAATTCGTCAAGCTGTAACTCTATTTAATCACTCCAATCAAAACATCAACCCTTCACTCTTAGAAGATATACACACACTATGGAACATCACTACCGATTAAAACCATAGAAACACAACGTGCTAAATCTGATTTCGTTATTGCTCTAAATAAAGCATACGATTGCATCTCAAAGTGAAAACAGTAACATTTAAGGATTCAATAATCATGTGAAATCAGACTTTTCAAGATAACTGTTGTAATGCTAAAGCATAATCGCATCAAACTCTGTAATGGAATGACAGTGTCCTGTAGAGATTAATCAACACTTAAAGGATTGGCAACATGGTACAACGTCAATATTAGACTTTTGTTTGCAGGAACATTAAATGAGTTAAACATAACAAAGCATGTAATATAACGTTCTTAAAACAAAACAGATTACTAGATTACGTCTATGAACAAACCACACAGAAACCACGCGTAATGGTACAAGAGCAAGTGTCCTCCAGGGCCGGGTCCTTAGCCTCCAGGGGTACACTGCTTAAGATTGACCCAGGCTCAAAGATAAAAGAGTAACCAAGTCTGTATTAATGCATGAAATAAGATTACAGGAACTCAAGTCTTCAACAAAACATAAAGATCATAGTCTTGATCTTCCTTAAAATAAATTACATCAAAAGTCCTCTCTGCTAGCCAACATCGCTATCCCTTATATAAGGAAGATGGCGGAGATATCTAGATACAGAAAATAGATAAAATAGCGATCCCTCAGGATCTAAGATCCTAAGGGATTCACAGAATCGTTAATCCTGCGTCACTTCTTTTCTTTTCTGCTCCGAGCTGATATCTCCGCTTCCTTTCTTGGGTTTATCTGTTTTGATCTGGTTTGCTTGCGGTCTCCCGTCAAAGGGACAACAGTTAGCTCATCCTTGTCTTTTCCTTTGGAATGGCCACCTTCCGTTTTTCCTCCCTCCTACACATAGGAATGACAATTATCAGTGTTTCCTATTAATCTCTCGTGTTTCGTTATAAATCCTCATCATTATCTAAGTTTCTAATGCAAAGGCTTTTAAGTTCTAATGAAAAGATACTAAAATAACCATCGGAACATACCTTCCTTGATACTCCACACAGCCCCTAGCTTACCCTTTTTCATGGCCTCATGAAAACATTGTAGTTGACATGGAAAGCAATGAGGGAGTAGGCTGGAGATGGAATCTCGTGTGGGGGCCTACAGCCATGATGCGGAATTAAATGATCAAAAAAATGGCCTGTCTGGCCCTCAGGCATTTCATACAGGGCTTGGTATCCGGGTGCAGGATGCCAAATGATTGGACTCCGGAACCTATATCCTAACCAGGATGGCTCTGCCGTCAAAACAATTTCGCCATAGAGGGGGAATCGGTTAGCAGCAAGCTTAAAATTCTCATACTTAAATGGTTCCCTGAGCTGGATGCTCGGATTAGATACTCGATATCGAAATTTCGCTGCTTCAACGGCAGGGTCTTTAATAGAGGAGAAGAATTCAGGTCCCTGTCGAATGATTGCTTCATGCATGGGTCCTAATGCTTCAATCACTCCTGGAGCCCTCATGAGATTTCTATGTTTCCTCCATAACTGTTCTGGGTCTCTAGGCTCATCTCTTACCCATAGATCTAATCCATTTTCTTGTCTTTGAAAAGCATTGTAGGCTTTAAGCCATTTAATTTGATTGACTACAAATGAAATAAATGCTTGCAATTGAATATCTCCAACAAAAGGGCCAGGGTTCAGCTCGGTCTCTTGTTCTAGTACAAGGTTATGCAAGTAAAATTCACACAATAACCTTTGCAATTTTACCCTATAATGTTTACAGCAATTTATAAAATCATTTATAGTGTTAATTTGTATGGGAGCACCTGCTTTAACAGCGTTTATTTTCAATTGTAAATACCTTTCCATTAGAAATAGGGCACAGTTCTTGGCAGGGGCTCTACATGCTAGGACGTCATTGTACAGAGAACACAAGCGATCCATCTGTTTAATAACTACATCTAATCTACGGGTTACCTTGGCAACTTTCTCTTGTTCCTTTCGCTATCCTTCGAAAGCTTGGCTTTCAGATAAGTTGACATTCCTTAGCTGCTGCTGTAGTTCTTCATATTTTTCTCGAGGGACCGTTTGCTGCCTAAGCTTTTCTGCTTCTTGCTGGGCCTGTTTCAAATGTTTGTGAAGGGTTCTTGTTTTCGAGTCCTTCTTCCATGCATCCGTGGCGGCCGAGAGCTTTACTTGAACTTTCTTATTGCGCTGCTTCGAGTTCAGAACCCTTATTACTCCCGAAGGTGGTGCCTCCATCTGAACCATCTTATCATATTTTTCAATTTTAACACGAACTCCAGCCCACTGTTGTTCCTTTTCAAATGGAACAACAGTCTGCTCTTCTGCTTCATTTGGAACAACAGTTTGGCTTTTGTCAGGGTTTTGAGCAGTGGGACGGATTCTGGTCCTCCGCCTCTTGCCCTTAAGGGATCTTACTGGTGTGGTTAGACCTTTTCTTCCTGAAGTCCCTTTCACCCTTTGCCTTGCTTTTAGAATCTTAATCTGCTGGTGGAGCTGGACTATTATGTTCAACAATGTTCGTTGTTCCCTTCGTAATTCCCTTATTTCCATCATCTCTTCAAAAAGAACAGCAGGTTGTTTGTTGTGGGTTAGACTGTGGCTAGCTTCCCGATTTTCTCCCTGAGGTGGCTGTTCTGGGGTAAGAACCTTACTTGGCTCTGTTATTTCTTGGGCTGATTCTTCTTCTGCCCTTATTTCCTCCGGACTTTCTTCTGGTGCCTTCTGATTAGGAACGGGCTGTTCCTGCTCAGTGTTTTATGATATTTTCTCATTATGAACGGACAAATTTTCTACTTCCGCCTCTTCTGCATGCAGTTCCTTGGGTTCGTCTTCCTCCTGAGTTTTGTCTATGGCATGGAGGTTAGATGGACTCAGGGGTTGGCCATATTCGCCCATATTGGCCAAAATGTTGGCCAATTCATCTTCCCCTAACGGGTCTTGTATTGGGCTTCCTTCCTGCTGTTCCATTCCTTCCTCCTGCTCGGACTGCTCAACTTCTTTTTTTTCGTCTCCTTCCTCTTCAGACTGCTCATCCTTTTCTTCTTCTCTCCCTGCAGATTGCTCTGCCTCTTCTTCTTGTTCTTCTTCTTCTGTTTCTGCCTCTGCAGACTGCTCTTCTCCCTCGACGCCTTCTTCTTCTGTTTCTGTCTCTGCAGACTACTCTGCTTCCTCGCTGCTTTCTTCTTCCGTCTCTGTCTCTGCAGCGTGCTCCACTTCCTCGTTGCTTTCTTCCTCCGTTTTTGTCTCTGCAGATTGCTCATCTTCGATTTCTATTGCTTGGCTCGTGCCTTCCTGGGGCTTCTCCAGCCCTCCTCATAGCCATGTGAGCCTTGCTGAATTTTTACGTTTTTTCTGGTTGTTCGGGTGTACTAGCGTCATGTTTCCACTTTTCAGGTCGTTTTTCAGGTTGTTTTTCATGTTTCTCTTCAGGTTGCTCTTTTGTGCAAGTGTCCTGCTTTCGTTTTTCTGAACGTTGGGGTGTGCTATCAACTTGTTTTCATTTTTTCGGTCGTCCAGATTTGGCCGTCCATTTATTGATGATGGAAATTAGTTCTTCCCAGTTGCTCTGCTGCTGGGTGAGACTATAATTAACTATCAACCGAATTAATCCGTGGTGGCTAACAACTGATTTTACGTGTTGTGCCCTTTTCTTACTTCGTGCAACATCATTCAATAGTGAATTCAACAATGCAGGTAAATTCACAGAACATTTTTGTTTTAAGACAGCTAGGAGTTTAAGATGTTGTGGTCTTACCACGTCTTTTCTGCCTTCACAAGTGATGTAGCTGTAGAGCCTCTACTTTACACCTACTTTTCTACCATTTCCCTCAATCTTCCCTTATCTTTCCTTATCTTTTGCCTCATTTTCACCATAAAACAACCCAGATCATTACATTAGGTGTTATTAAGCATGATTAAGTAATTTTTGCTAATGGATGACTATTTGTTTAGATTTTGGCTTACTTGCAGGCATCCTGCAGCTTTCTGGTGACCCTGCAGCTATCTG
>APFE030761264.1:23022-35430 GCA_000404065.3 Pinus taeda | reverse complement strand
CTACCTTGCCCCAAAGATCCCCCTGCAAAAAACTGTGCTCAATCCCCGCACCCTGAATTGCACTCCCTCCAATTGCCACCAAAAACCCAAAAAATTTTAAATCAACCCCCCTTATCAATTTACTAGCCTAATATCTTTGATCCTAATTGGTCAGCTTATCATATTGAAAGATCTAACGAATCTGACCCGAGAGAGCCTTCTCATACCTCGTAGGGCTAGCTACGAGGTGAAATGGTTTGATGTAGCCTTGAGAGTTTGTCTATCTCAGCCTAGGTGAATTCCAAGTGCTAACATTACTCATGACTACAAAAAAACATAGAATACCTCCATTTTATATCGACGGACTCAGGTTGAGGGTATTTAATGATAACTATGACTACTCAGCCAATACAAATTTCTCTGTGAGCTTACAACTCACAACTAGCTCACAGGAAAATGAAGTTGGGGAAAATACCAAATCTGACACTAATTCAGGCTCTTGAAATATTAATAATGAATTTGAAATTGTGTCATTAAATTACATATTATATTAAATTAATTGTTAACTAAATTATTATAGAACTCAAAAAATAAAATATACATTGTATATATAATATATTTTATTAGTAATTGTGTTTTGAATAAAATAAACCTCTTTTATATTTAAATTATACAGGTTATAGAATTAAAATTTAATATTATTTAACTAAAAAAATGAGGGTTAAGCTACATAGAGACACTAAAACCGTACTAAATTTTTTATAAATACATATAGCATATTAATAGTTTTTTTAGCACATGTCACCTTACTAATTTTATTTGACATCCACAAAAGGGGCATTTTGATTGCTAATAATTTACAAACCATTTGTGAATGATGGAGAGATTTTTACACAAATGAAAACCTAAAGAAATGGCAAGAGTTATCCAACCTATTATGTGGAAGTTAATGCATAGGGGATGTATATGCCCACTGTTGGATATTCTACTTGCTTAAATTCAACGGTGGGCATATACAACCCCTGCGCATTAACTGCCACACAACATGATGGATAAGTCTTACTTAAATAAAAGTGTGTGTGCAATAAATACATATAATTAGGAAATACCTACTACCATGAAGTTTTAATACAAATATAAAATGGGCCTTTCAAAAAGTCGATTGTCAAAGTTTTCACCGTCCATATTTCCAATATATGGAAAAGTCAATGGTCATTTATCTTTATGGATTACCTCTTCTCATCTGTGATTTCTCACTTTATGGTGCATTGCATATCTATGAAACTTTGGAAATCGATGTTCATATGTTGCTTTTCCTTTCCACAGTTGATCCGAATTGGATCCTAAAACACTCTCTAAGTTTTTATGAACTCTGTAACTTCATGCCAAAGTTTCAAAGTCTTACAAAGAACGAGCTTATTAGAAATATCCTCAAAAAATTTGTAATTTGTGAACAACATGGAGCAACGAGGACCCTCTGTCAAGTGCGCAGACCATTGGCCCATGGTAACACGTGCTGTCACGAATTGGCAAAATGTGAGGTCTTTTTGGGAAACGGGGGTGGTTTCTGATATGAGTTTAGTCGGGCAAACCCCTTAGAGAAGGAAAATCCCCGAGAAACCCGGACCTGAAAGGTTATAAAACATAATGGATATCGTGCCGATTTCGTCAGAGGCGGGGCCCCACAAAACTGGCAAGATATCAGAAGGGCTTCGAGGTGGTAAGTAGTTTCAACCAAGTCCTCCCCCGATGCCACATAGTGAGTGACACGTATCCAATGGAAGAGAGAGAAAACCACTCACATCGGATAGGTAAACATCGTGTTACTTACCCGCTCGATATGAACGATGGCTGTAGGATCTGGAGGCTCCAGATCGACGGCGGAGACGCAATCTGATGGATGACCAAATTCAATGGGGTAAATAGGCAGATTCGTATAAGATTTGAATTCTGATGTGGACGATGTGTTGGTACAAGATCCTGTTCATGGGCATTCCTAGAGTTAATGGTAAAAATGGTCATTTCAAAGATGTCCAAGAGCACTGATACTTAGTTCATTATGAAACGGGTGGCCACCTCCCTATGAGGTGTTATGCAGTGTTGATTACGCAGAACAATGTGATTCAAATGGATACAGGCAGGGGAACCAGAAAGCTGGGAAGCGAAAATGAACAGTCAGAAAGCAGATTGGCTTAAAAGACATAAACTGATAGAGAAAGAGAAGAGTTAGTTAGGTGCAGAAAGCTAAGAGCAGAAAGGAGGAGCCGAGCTGACCTACGGAAGCGAAAGGCAACATTGAGCCAGACAGAGCCACAGAGAGTCAGAGAGAGTTTGTGTACTCTAGAGAAGCTTGAGAGGTTCAAGCGAACTCCTTTGTATATGCCCATCATGTATGAGTCTCAGCTTGGACTCATACTACTATGACCAATAGAGGTCGAGTTTCAATAAGGAGAGTTTGTGTACTCTAGAGACTTGGGGGGAATCCAAGTACAGTCCTACTGATTTATGTCTGCTGTGTGAGACTCAAATTTAGCTCACTGTTGTAAAAAATCTACTTTGAAAACATAATAGAGAGGCCACCACTAAAGGCTGGACCAGGAGATGTAGCCCAGGAGTATTGGGTGAACTCCTTATTAAGCTTGTTGTGTTTTCTCTAACTGCTTCAGTGTCTGTGTATTTTGCAATCTTATCGATCCGTTGCATAAAGTAACATAGGCACATCCATGCACATGAGTCTGTAATACCTTATTGTTTTTCTTTGATTAATTTTGGATCAAGTGGTATTAGAGCTCTAGGTTACTAAGGTTAGACAAGCTTGTGCTGGATTTTTTTATTGAGTGCTAACTAGGACAAAGCTAAAATTAGGAAAAGGAGAGTTGGTTGAAACTTAACCAGAAACTGGAAGAGTCTATCCTAAGAGGAAAATGCCAGAAGAAAGTCCCTTGGAATCAGACTCCCAGTTCATGGATAGTTTCATGACCATGAGAGCCATGGTGGAGGAAATGTATAGAGAATTTAAGAAAGGTAGAGAATAAGATTCATCAAACTCCAAGCAAGATAAAGGAGTAGAAGAATCTCTTCTCCATGACCATTCTAAAGGAAAAGGGAAAGAAGAAAAGTTGCCCACACCTCCTAATAGCCCTGAAAAATAAAAAGAAAACATCTTTGATTAAATTATATGTTAAAATTGATTTGTTGATATATGATGGAGAGTTGAATGCAGAGAAGCTGGATAATTGGATTAGACAGATTGATGTGTATTGCAGGGTGAAAAGCATTGATTCAGACAAAAGTAAGATTCAGCTGGCTAGCCTACACCTTGGAGGCACCGCCTTGGTATGGTGGGAAGGTAGGATATAAGCTGACATGAAGAAGCATGGTAAAATTCTTTCTGTCTGGAGTGAATTTGTTTCTGCAATTAAAAAGCAATTCTATCCACTAGCTTATATGCAGCAAGCCACGATGAGTTCACAAATTCTTTGCCAATTAAAAGGGAAAAGTGTACAAGGTTACACTCAAGAATTTAGAAAAAGAGCTTTGATTCTAGGAATTTATTTAGAATCACTTGAAACTCTGCTGAGGTATATAGGTGGTCTACGCAGCTATTTAAGGCACACCATTCTCATGTTTAATCCCACTAGCATAGATGAGGTATCTGTCCAGGCTACACATCTAGAGGCTAGAGGCAGGAATGTGAACCCAGAAGTTTGGGGATCATCAAAACCTACTACAAGCAAAAGTAAGGAAAAGAGAAAACAAAAATGGAAAGAGAGGAAGACAAATGTTGTACAAAAGACCAAGCCTTCATGCACTCATTGCAAGAAGGATGGACATGATGATGAACACTCCTGGGTTCTGCATCCAAAGCTGAGACCCAAGAAGTTCGATGGCAAAATGAAGAAGACTACTATAGCTATTCAAAAGGATTTGGGGTAAGACTCAGGAGATGAAACAACAATCTTAGCCACAGGTATAAAAGGTAAAAATTCTGAAGCATCTACTAGTAATTCTGCACAATCTACTGATAATGAAGAAAATGAGAGGAACATACATGAGCTTTTTCATATTCGAGTGATCTCCAAGCATCAAAAGATTGATACTTTGTTTGATAGTGTCTCACAAGTAAATTTAATTTTTTAAGCAATTGTAAAGAAGTTGGGATTACTAACCACACCTCACAAGAAGCCATATCCATTAGGTTGGTTATGTGATGAAGCAAAGCTACAAGTGACTAGACAATGTAAACTTAATTTTTCTTTTGGGTCAACATTTGTAGATGAGGTTGAGTTAGATTTAGTTCCTTTGGATATATGTGGAATTGTTTTAAGAAGTCCTTACTCATATGATAGGAAAGCTATTTTCTATAGAGCTGAAAACAAGTATCAACTCATTAAAGATGGAATTGAATATATTGTAAGAGCTCATAAACTCAAAAATAATTATACTCTCATAAACTCAGGGCAGATGAAAAGAATTGTAAATTCACGCAAACAATTTTTATTGATGGTTGTGAAGGAAAAGAAACCTGATAAAACCAGTATATTTGAGGACTGTAATGCTAAACAATGAGCTAATTTAGAAAAAGTTGTTTCAGAATATGATATACTATTTCAAGAACCTAAAAGTCTGCCACCCCAAAAGGAAATAGTACATGATATTAATTTGTAGCAAGATGCTCCATTGCCTAACATCAAAATGTACAGGTTGTCCACTTTAGAGAACGCAGAAATCAAGAAGCAGGTACAAGAGTTGCTCGAGAAAGGGTTTATAAGACTTAGCATATCACCATGTGGATCTCCAATTGTCTTGGTGAGAAAGAAAGATGGCTCATGGAGAATGTGCATTGATTACCGAGCACTGAATAAGATAACGATAAAAAATTGTTATCCCCTTCCTCGCATAGATGATCTATTAGATCAGTTAAAAGAAGTTGTTTATTTTTCCAAGTTGGACTTGCACAGTGGCTACCATTAGGTCAGAATTGTAGAGCAAGATGCATGGAAGACTACTTTCAAAACAAAGCAGGGATTGTATGAGTGGTTAGTTATGCCTTTTGGCTTAACTAATTCTCCTGCTACTTTCATGAGAGTAATGAATGATGTACTCAAGCCTTTTATTGATGATTTTGTCATTGTATATTTAGATGACATTCTTATATTTAGTAAGACATGGGAAGAACATTTGAAGCATGTCAAGCATAATCTGGATGTTTTGAAAAGAGAGAATCTCTATGTTAAGCTCTCAAAATGTGAATTTGGCAAAACATCTTTGAATTATTTGGGTCATATTGTAGGGGTGGTGAATTGAAGATATATCCCTCTAAGGTTGCAGTCATTGTAAATTGGCCTAAACCCAAATTTGCTACAGAGGTTAGAAGCTTCTTAGGAGCAGCACAGTATTATAGAAAGTTTATTGCTAACTTTTCCTTGATTGCATCTCCCTTACATGCTTTAACAAGATTGAACAAGGTGTTTTAGTGGGGAGGAAAACAGTAGAAAGTCTTCGACACCTTAAAGAAAAGATTAGTATAGCACCAGTACTAGCACTGCCGATCTTCAAAGACCATTTGAGATTGAAACAGATGCCAGTGACTATGCCATGGGAGTAGTGTTGATGCAAAATGGTAAACCCATATGTTATCATTCTGAGACATTTAACTATGCAGTAGTTAATCATCCCACATATGATAAGGAATTGTATGCATTAGTACATAGTGTGAAAAAGTGGAAACATTATTTAATGGGCAAAGAGACCGTTATACATACTGATCATTAACCATTTCAATATTTACACTCCCAAACTAAGTTGCAACAATCAAGACACTATAAGTGGATGTGTTTTCTACAACAGTTTCATCTTGTCATTAGATATAAAAAGGGCATACACAATAAAGTTGCAGATATGTTGTCCAAACCAATCATAAATGCATCTACTATACTTAAGTATAATTCAGTATTGCATGAAAGCTACATTGAACAGTATGCTCAAGATATGGATTTTAAAGATGCATATGCAACTTTAAGTCATGACAAACAAGTAGAAGAATTGGACTATCATGTTAAGGAACAAATCTTGTATCATTTTGGAAAGTTATGCATTCCACAAACTGAAAGAGTAAAGATAATTTGAGAAGAGCACACTTCTCTAATATCAAGTCACTTTGGTGTAAGTAAAATAGTTGCACAACTGCAAAGATTTTGTTATTGGCCACAAATGAATGAGAAAATTTCTAGATATGTAAGAGGGTGTACTATGTGTGCTAAAAGCAAGCCCAACAATAGAAAACTAGGCTTGTACACTCCACTACCAGTTCCTTCTCATCCTTGGGAAAATGTTTCCTTGGACTTTGTTGGGGGACTGCCTAAATCTAGAAAAGGTCATGACTATTTATATGTTGTTGTGGATAGGTTTAGCAAAATGTGTATTTTAATACCTTGTAACAAAACGATTACAGCTGAACAAACTGCAAAGTTGTTCTTTCAGCATGTATGGGTTCATTTTGGATTACCCACTTCCATTATATCTGATTGAGATTCCCTATTTTTTGGGAAATTTTGGTCAAGTTTGTGGGAATTGATGGACACTAGATTGAAAAAAGAGCACAGCTTTTCATCTGAAAACCGATGGTCAAACAGAGGTGGTCAATAGGACAACGATCCAATTGCTCAAAGGCTATTGTAGCAAGCATCCCAAGCTTTGGGATGAACATTTATGTTATGTGCAGCATGCTTACAACCATGCTAAACATTTTTCTACACAGATATCTCCTTTTGAGACCTGTTTTGGTTTCACACCAAGGTCTCCCTTGGATTTTGTCTTTGGTCAAGACATAGCGGTTGATGGACACAGTGATGTGGACAAGGCAACAAAGTTCATTGAACAAATCCAAGAGATTCACCAGGCAGTACATGAACAATTGGAAAAGAGCTAAGACAAGTACAAGGCAATGCATGATAAGCATCAGATTGAGCATAGTTTCCAAGTTGGTGATCAAATCTAGCTGTATATCAGCAAAGACAGAATGCAAGCTGAAGGTAAGAAGCTAAAGCCAATAAGGTATGGACCTTTCAAGATACTTGAGAAAATTGGTGAGAATGCTTTTCACCTTGATTTACCAGCTTATATACACATCTACTTAGTTGTCAATGCAGATAGCTTGAGACTATTTGAACCTTCATTCGTTAAAGATCCTGAAGAGCAGAGTCAATTACCTTCTATTAATGATCTGTTGCTTGAATATCTCAATGATTTGTAGGAAGATATGGTTCTGGACAGGAAAGTGAGAATCACGTGCAAAGGGGATGGTTGAGTACCTTAGGATTGGGCTCAAAGGTTCAAAACCAAGCAGTGCAAAATGATAGAAATTAAGAAAGTGAGGAATCTATACCATCACTTGATTGATGCTTAAAAAACAACTTTTGGTGGTCCAAAAATTTTTCAGTGGGAAGGTTGTGATCCGAATTGGATCCTAAAACACTCTCTAAGTTTTTATGAACTCTGTAAATTCATGCAAAAGTTTCAAAGTCTTACGAAGAACGAGTTTATCAGAAATATCCTTGAAACAGTTGTAATTTGTGAACAACGTGGAGCAATGAGGACCCTCTATTAAGTGTGCAGGCCATTGGCCCATGGTAATATCACTAATTGGAAAAATGGGAGGTCTTTTTGAGAAACGGGGGTGGTTTCTGATATGCGATTAGCGATTATCGTCGGGAAAATCCCTCAGAGAAGGAAAAGCCCTAAGTGACCTGAACCCGAAAGGTTATAAAACATAACGGATATCACGTCGATTCCATTAGAGGCGAGGTCCCATAAAACTACAGGACATCAGAAGGGCTTCGAGGTGGTAAGTGGTTTCAACCAAGTCCTGCTTGATGCCACACAGTGAGTGACATGTGTTTGGTGGAAGAGAGAGAAAACCACTCACGTCGGACGAGTAAACATTGTGTTACTTACCCGCCCGATATTAACAATGAACGTAGGACTTGGAGGCTCCAGATTGACGACAGAGATGCAATTCGATGGATGACTAGATTCAACGGGGTAAACAGGCAGAGTTGTATAAGATTTGAAGTTCGATGTGGATGATGCGTTGGCAGAAGATTGTGTTCACGGGCATTCTTGGAGTTAATAGTAAAAAAGGTCGTTTCAAAGACGTCCAAGAGAACTGACACTCCATTTGTTATGAAACAGGTGGCCACCTCCTTGTGAGGAGTTACATAGTGTTGATTACACAGAACAGAGGGATTCAAACAGACAAAGGCAGGGGAACCGGAAAGCCGGGAAGCAGAAACAAACAGTCGGAAAGTAGATTGGCTTGAAAGCCATGAACTGACGAAGAAAGAGAAGAGTTAGTTAGATGCAAAAAGCTAAGAGTAGAAAGGAGGAGCCGAGCTAACTTGTAGAAGCAAAAGGCAACATCGAGCTAGATAGAGCCAGAGAGAGTCAGAGAGAGTTTGTGTCCTCCAGAGAAGTCTTCAGAGGTTCAAGCAAACTCCTCTATATATGCCTATCATGTATGAGTCTCAGATTGGACTCATACTACTGTGACCAATAGAGGTCGAGTTTCAGTAAGGATAGTCTGTGTACTCTATAAACTTGGGGGGAATCCAAGTATAGTCCTACTAATTTATGTCTGATGTGTGAGACTCAAATTTAACTCACTATTGTAAAAAATCTGCTTTGAAAACATAATAGAGAGGCAACCACTGAAGCTTGGACTGGGAGACATAGCCCAAGAGTATTGGGTGAACTCCTTATTAAACTTAATGTGTTTTCTCTAATTGCTTTAGTGTCTGTGTATTTCACAATCTTATCGATCCATTGCATAAAGTAATATAGACACATCCATGCACACGAGTCTGTAATACCTTATTTTTTGTCTTCGATCAATTTTGGATCAACAATGAAATGACTTCTAACAACACTACAATATTATATTACCTCAAGCTCTGAGCTTGCTGTGTGTTTTAATTTGATTACATTCGAGAATCATTTGGATACTGTAACTATGTATCTGCACAACTTCACTCTTTGATATTATTGTTTTTGGAGAACATATATTGGGATATATTATAATTTTTATTATATATTTATAATATATAAATATATTTTACAACATTTAAAATATTCAAATCATACAAAATACACATTTCAAAGTTATTATTTCAACAATTTCCTATGACATTTAAAACAAAATTCATTGAAATAAATCAACAAATAATTAAAGTAAACGTTTCAACAACTCTTTCAAATTGGGGGGATGCCATCGTGCCTTGAAAATAATATTCAACATCGTTTTCAAAGTTGGAGGACATTGTCGGTGTTCCAATAATATTATTCTAGGATTCCCAATTGAAAATTAAATTTAAATTGATTTGAAAATTTTGAAAAAGTGTAATAAGATTTTTTTAGGCTTTAAATTGTTTTATAAATACTTGTCAATCAGTATGTTGAGTCCTCATTTAGTATGATGACTATTACCGCAATGCTAACAAGAATATATTATATACAAAATTTCGGTAATAAAAAGTGATAAGGATACATAATAAGATGTTGTGTGTGATATATTATTAAAATCTATCCTGCCTAGAATGATCATTGAAGGTCACGAGCCCAAGCCATATACATTATGTCATTGAAAGTCACAAGCCTAAGCCATATACATCACATCACTGGTTTGAAGGACATCAAATATACAATACAACAATGGTGTGAAAGGCACGCCTGCAAGTTTTCACAGTGTTGGGTGTGTGACTGATAAGAACAATGAAACCCTAATTTGATATCTTTTCTCCATACTGTTGCCTTCTCATTTCACTCTTATTTTACCATTTTAACTGACAATGTATAGCAAAGTACAAAATTTTCATAGTTCCATTTATGAAATCCATGGTGCCTTGGTGGTTTGTAGCAAGGACCTATGAGATCTAGGTAAGACACTTAGAGTGTGTATTGTATGAAAAAAATTAGGTGTTCTCCTTCTCTCTAGCCTCCCATGGTCAGACCATATTGTATAGGTTCACCATTTTCTCCTGCTGCTTTATCTGCTAATGTCTCTACTACATGATTGACATATAAAATACATCAGCCTCATACATAAAATACATTTTTTTTGTTAAATTAAAAATGAATTTATCAATATGGAGACATAACTTCCAGTTAAAAAAAAAATTCATCGGTGCACCCAAAACATAGTCAAGCACTGGCTCCGGTGTGCTGTCAAATATAAAAACACCAACAATAGTGTGCACATACGTATGACACACCACTGTTCATTCATAGATTTAAATTTTCATTGCAGTGTGTCACACTTATGCATTGGTGTGCACCTACAACCTTTTCACACTGATATAGAATGTCCATGTTATCAAATGCATTGAGCTATAGCTATATTTTTATTTTTGCGGTGCATTCGTAAATATAAATGCATGAAGTGTAATGAAATGATGTACAATTTATAACTTTCCTGGCGCGCTTTCATTTACAAAACACACCACAATAACATAAGTTCCTTATGTTCACATATCAAACTATGGTGCATCTTGTAAATTTATAGGGTGCACCACTATTGTTGCAAGTAGAACATATTGAGCGCAGTGCGCAGGGATATTTTTTTTCCTTCAAGAACAATGGAAATTTTAAGCTAATTTTTAATTCTACTCCCTTAAAAGATTAAATTAAAGAGAAACATAGACATTAACTTGAAATTTGGTCATTAGGGAGGCATTGTTGACACGTAATGGAGATTTTTCTTTTACCATGGTAGGAAAAAATTGGAAATTCAAGTAGTGATCATAGTACGAAAGGATGGTGAGCAAGAGAGGCACAAAAGTCGAGGTGATTGCATGAGGTAAGAGTTGCATTATTGCTTTAGAGATTTCCAACACTCTTGATGGTAAAAATGAAATTTACGGTCGAGAGGTTTTTTTATTGAAACCTCTTCCAATGTGTTATGATAATTGCACTGGTGCAAAAAAATCTAATAACACTACATTTTTTTAAAATTAAAAAATATATATCGGTGCTTTTAGTAAGACACCCTATGGCATTCTAATACATGTACTGCACCAGTGATTTGTTTGACTATACCACCTCCCTTTTTTAGAATTAAAAACTGCCTAATGGTGCTCTTTAGAAGATGCTCCACGGTGCTTTAGTACATTTACCACATTGGTGCATCGTTGGAAATTAACACCACATTTTTTTGAAATTTAAAAACTATAGCAGTGATCCTTCTTGGTATGCACCCGTTGATTTTACTACATGAAGTGCATCGGTGCTGTGGGTGTATATAGCACTAACATTTTTTAAAATTGAACCTTTCTCTGGTGTTATTGATTATTCAAGCACTGGTGCATTGTGTTATTTAGTGCATTATGTTTTATTTTATAAAAATAAATTTTCCATGATGCAACATGTTCTATGCGGCAATGGTTCTTGTATGGATAGTAAATCACCGATGCGTTTGTATATTGTAGACATATCATCTAAAAAAAATCTGCTTAAACATCCACCCACCCACCTCTGCTAGTGACCTCTACTACAAACATATTTTTGGGCTATTTTTATAGGGGCTTCCGCAAAAGCCTTCGCTAGAAGGTCTTTTCCTTGTAGTGATTGATGTGGTTCTTGCACTGTTGGAGAGGCATTCAAGAGTATGATATCATCATGGGATGCATGCATATTTTAAAATTTTTATCCCAAAGAAAGGTCATTTAAGTTCTCAAAATAGCTTAAGAAGGTTTCTAACCCCAATACTCCAAATTAGGTCTAGTTGCTAAAACTGCTCTTGTAAACTAATTCCTCTAATATTTTTGCCTTGAAAACATCAATATGGATGAAAAATAATATAATAATCCAATATGGATCATATTGGATTAATGTTTGGTGGGATTTTGGACCCAAAATCTTTTGGTGAATGACATGAGTAAATTTCTCCTCTACCTTCTACTTGGAGTACCATTTATCCTTGCTTGGAAGTTGTCCATTCAACCCAATCTATGAAAGGTCATGCTACCACTTTCTTGTAGGTCATGTCAACTCTTCATGAGCATATGTTGCTAAATCCTCCATGGATGGTAGTACCTACTCCTCTTTTTGATCCATGGAAGGTTTATAGAGTTCCATATTTTCCACATTCACCATTGATTAAATGTTGATGTATAGGGGTAGAATGAGTTGGTAGGTACAATATCATAGCTTCTTTGATATCTCAAAATGACTATATTACAGAGCCTTGATTTTCTTACCAAAAACTTATAGCCTCTCCTTATTAAACTATAACATTACTCTACCTCTGATTCTGAATAAATTCTTTGTTTTACATTGATCATGCTTGGAGTTATATTTTTCTTGTGACTTATTCAACATTTTCTCTACTTACAAATGAATATGCTTGATATTATAAGATTTTTTTTTTTTTTTTTT
>APFE030761261.1:130028-158919 GCA_000404065.3 Pinus taeda | reverse complement strand
AGGCCTTCGAGCCTCATTGTAACACAGTTCGGAACAGTTCAGAGGCATGTAGCCACACATCTCTTCTCAGAGATAAGCTACCATCGCCCTAGCTGGTTTATTTCCAATTCTGGTTATAGGCATATTTCGGTATTTTCCATTAATGAAATGAAACATTATTTCCACTGCATCTTTGTGTATATGGTTATCTCTGTATTTTATTGCGTTCCTGTTTAAATCTGGATCACCAGCACATGTCGTACAAGACTACCTTCTTTTCATGGATACAATGATAGAAGATCGTCGTGGAGGACTAGCCATACAGTGGTACCGACTTCCGTGGAGATCTGGACATACTGCTACCAAATGGAGAGGATTTTGACGATGAAGGTAATTTTTTTTTTTTTTTTTTTTTTTTTGGTGATTTTCTAATTGTTTTTGATATATATGTGTTTATAACATTTCTCTCTGTTAATGTAGAGATTGGACCAGAGCGTCCTGTTGGGATGTCCCCAATAGCCAGGTGTGTCGCCCGCCCAATTGATGCTGTTGCTCCTTATCAGGAGGGGAGTGACAACGAGGAGGATATCGCGAGGAACCTTGAGGGGTTGACTCGTGGTATCCCAGAGTATGCTTGGGTGGGAGACATTCCTTGCCAGTACCAGAGACACACGGTGGGAGTATTGGATCGGATCTGCCGATTGCTGACTCGTGTTGCACGAGCGGTATCATGCTACCACGATCACCATGCTGATTAGTTCCTAGGTCTAGCATTTACATTTTTTTAGGCGTGCATGCCATGGATATATGAGGCCTGCGATCTGCAGATGTTATTTTGGACACACATATTATTTTTTGGGGTTTTGATGTATCAAATATTATCTCCATATATATATGTTGTATTTCTTGCTTACTATGGTACAAATGATATGTTTTATCTTTTCACATGTTTCGTAAATGTCTATCCAACACATAATTAGTTAATGCATTTGTCAATGTATTCATGCATCTAGGAATATGATGATATGTGATGTAATCAAAATGCCTTTCCAGTAGACAAATATGGAGATACATTCTCAATATTTGAGGGTTTTTGACGGAATATTTCTCGTTGAGTTGAAGGACGACAAGTTGTGAATCCAGGTTGACAACCAACTCTTGAATGTCAAGAGCAATGGCTTCTGACAACAGTTCGACGACCGCACTGTATTCAGCAATGTTGTTAGTTGTATGACCTAAACAGATACCTTGAAGATCAATCAACTCACCATTAGGGTCATAAATAGCCCATGTCGCGGATGATAGGTTTCAGGTACTACAGCAAGCACCATCAGCAAAACTGATGTGGGGAGTCACAGACATCTGCAAAGCAAGGAAACCATAGTAAGCAGGAAAGTTCTTTGAAAACTGACACATCAAACCACACTGCACAAAAATGAATGACACACTAATGTACACAAGTAACTATGCAAGGTGACCTAAGCATAGTACTTCTTAAGAGAGTCCATGCTCGGACTCAGGTAATCGATCAACACAGAGGAACACCGAAGTTTTACCGTTGTCATGACGAGTAAGCATTGACTCGGCCAAAGAATAGAGTATAACTCATATAAGGCTTTGCCCCCATGCCCCCTGGGCGAGGGAGGGTTACAAGTCAGATGACAATCCCATTGCGATAATGGGCAATCAGGAAAAACTCGAGGAGGAAGAAAAATCCTGAATCCATGAAGGGATAAAGGTGCCCACAGTTGAAAGATCTTGACCACATCAGGATGAACTCACACAACAATAGGCAACTGAGAGGAGAACTGCTCAAAACACGTAGACATGACCGCCAAGCGACGCAGGAACGAGGAATGATGATGAGTGTCGGTCCAAGGTGGTTCCTCAAGAGACATTACATCCATGATACCTTCGTCAACAAGGGAAATCTCGGCTAAGGGATCCAGTGATTCCAAAGTGCCAAGCCACGGGGATTGAGAATATGTATCAAGAGAGGTCTTCGAAACAGAGGAATCAGAGGATGCAAAACTCGAGGCTGAAACAATTTCCACGTAATTGATTTTGGCAGGACTCAGTGGCATAACCTCGCCCCAGGTATCAACAAGATCTGGTGAAGGAATGACCCAAGGATCAGATTTGACCGAGACCATGTTGACAGAGGCAACATGAGGAGGTGGGAGCGAAAAAATTCCCATTAAGGCAGAATCTTTGAAAAGACTTGCCCCCCACACTCTCATAGGGAGCACCAATGTGCTTGAAATATGGAACATTGCCATCCGAGGAGGAAGAGACAAAGAAGGACAGTTGGTTGACAGTGACAATCTTCCCTTGATGGGGAAAATGAATCACACGGAATAGGGAGGAGGCTACACGATGCATAGCATGGGTCCAGCACCAGCTGAGTAGAAGATTATAGTTGAGATTAGCGTCAACAATCTCTACCTTGACTTGTAATGTCTTGCCCTCCATAGTAATGGCAAGGTTAGGTAAGACACCGAAGGGTTGCGAATCACGCCCATCGAAAGCTTCCAGCATGAGAACCAATGGCCTTCTAGCATGCGATTGACATGATGCAGGTGGAAGCACCTTCATCGATGACAGTCCTATGGATGGTCTTCTCATTGATGATTACCTGAATGAGAAAAGCAATCTGATGAGGCAGGTGCGAAACTTGTTTCTCTAGATCAAAACACATCAAATTGGAATCGGTGGGATCAATACCCCTGATAGCTGACAACAAAGATTTCCGTTGTGATGGGAAACTTTGGAGCACCTCAAGAGCCGACATAGTTGATGGTGCCTGAGCCAAATCCTTGACAATATTATAGTGCTGAGCGGCTCGGGCGTTGGGATTGTACGAGGATTTCCTTAGCACACCTCAAGAGGGTGGTCATATGGCAGAATCAGAGTTAGGGTGCTTGATATGAAGAGGGCCAGAACTTGGGGCAGAAGAAGAAGGGGTGGCTTCTTTCTCTTTCCCAGTTGTCGGAGCACGAGTTTGGTAATATTTTGATCTAGTAGCCACATTAATAGGCGTACTCATCATGAACACTTGAGATCCTGAGGAAGAAAATGATTGAGGTTGGTCTACCATTTGGGTTTGTTGAGATGGAAATGACTCTTTTAGGACAGTTGGGGTCCCTTTGAGCAAACGAATAACTTTGGATTGTCGGGGAGAATCCTTAGTATAGTGATCCTCCTCGCAAATGAGGCAGGGATACTTAGGTTTCCGTTGTGAAGATTCACCAGCAGACGATTTAGGAGGACCCTGTTTTGGGGCATCAGCTTTACCCTTGGCTTTGCCTTTCTTCTTACCTTTCGAGGATTTGTCCACTGCAGTAGACTAGACAACATGGACCTCTGAGGTTTTACCAAGGCTAGGTGGATTCTGCAAAGAACTATTGGGAACAACGTTCGAGACTGACTTCTGTTAGGAATAATATTTAGCAGGGGTCTGGGACACTGAAATAATAACTCCATCAACAGGGGGTGCAGCCTGTGACTTCGATGTCGTGGGATCGGATGATGGCCGTGGAGGATCAGGTAGGTAATAATTCATACATAGTGTCAGACTAAGAGTAAACTAGATCTAAGTACTTGGCATAAGCAATGGCTTGTTCTTCAGTAACGCACCCACCCATAGCTATATCACGAGCAATTGGGGACATGAATGACTTAGTGAACCATTCAGTGAGAAGATGATCAATAATCTCGAATTTGATCAGGCAATGTCTACGTCTCCATTCATGGATGTGATTGGAGATGTGTGTCGCAGTATCTTGCTTAAGCGATGTGAGAAAAAAGGTGCCAGTTTCATAGCGAACCGGTAGTCGGAAATGCGTGAGGAAAGCCATGGCTAAAGAGTTAAAGTCATGGTAAGTACTTCGAGGAAGCTCGATGTACCACTTGGTGTTGAGGGAATAAGTCCCCTAGGGCTTTGGGTCAGAACCCTAGCAGAGCAGGAGTAATCTACAACAAGAAACAAGCATAACACTCAGGCAACATGCTTAAACAAACTAACTATGCGAGGATGAACATACCCGGATGTCCTTCGTTTGGGTAGTTCCAGCCAGGGTTCAAACCCTCTGCAACTCGTGATGATCTTCGAACCTGCAAATCAGCCAATTCAAATACACATAGCAGCATATAGATAAAGCATTGTAGTGAAATCAACTTTATATCATATAAGTGGATGGTTAGTTATACATTGAAATAGTCATTCATATATAAACCATAACAATAACATCAGATGCATAAACAAAGTTGATATCGGAAACAAGACAATGTTTCTTTTTATTATAGAAAACTATAAAAACATGGAAAGAGTTCATCTGAGTCTTCCTCTTCTGGCTCCAAGCGGAACCGTCCTCCGGGTCCGTCCAGTCCCAGTCTTCAACAACCTCCTTCCATAACCAATACCATGATAGCTCCAAGCATATGAGAGAACATCAAAACTCAAGGAAATAAGGGTTTCCTGAACTTGGGGAAGTGCTTGAAGCATAGGGATTCTTCGGACTTGATCAGGGGATAATCTCAGTACAGTAATTCTATCATTTCTCTCCTCTTTAAGGCCTTCCCATTGAAGTATTTTTATACTTCTCCCAAATTAGTTTTTTAGTTGGGAACAGTTGGGCCAAAGGCACTAATAGGTAATCAACAGGTAAAACTTGTGATCTCTACCCATAGTTAAGGAAATTTAATTTTTTAAAGTGTTTTAACACATATACATGGGTTGGGTATAGACTGACCCATGTCTATACGCTTTTAACACAGGGCAAAGTAGCGTACAGGGAACAAAACATTGTTTTTAGAATTTTTGGACCAAGTTTGGAAGGAGGGGTTTCCCTAGGTGCATCACAAATACCAAGAGTGATATTTGGAGCTATAAAACTTGGCTGCAGCACCTGTGAGGGTTCGTTGGAAAAAACGAAGACGAATGGAATCATCAACGTACGAATTCAGAGAGCACCAGAGGTGATATGTCATCACGTGGGCTTGAGGATCTTCTTTTGCTTTCCCATCGAATTTCAGACAATCGCTCAGGATCTTCGACGGAACTGGAGGCCAGTATGGTGAATGAAGAATTGGATCATTCGTAAGGCAAGACACATCTGACAACGCTAGTGTGGCCAAGAATGGCAATTGAGTATTGAAAGGCATTGGAGGTTGGTAAGCGGGTCCAAGCAGAGGAGCCCATCTGTGCTGGTAAGGATTTTGGCCATATGGCATTTGATGCTGCCCCCATTGTGGGTTACCTTAGACATAGGGAGGATTTTGACCTTGAATACCTTGAAACTGTCGAGTCATAGGTTGTTGATAAGCAATGTACGGGTTAATAGGATGTTGAACCTGTTGACCTTGGACATATGGGCATTGTATCTGGTGTCCCTGAACATATGGGTGGTGAACCTGTTGTCCCTAAACATACGGGTGGTGAACCTGTTGTCCCTGAATAAGAGGATTTTGGACATGGTGCCCTTGGGCATAAGATTATACACTTGTTTCCCTTGGACATAGGGATTTTGTACCTGCTTCCCTTGACCAAAAGCATTCTATACCTGAGTTGTTTTTGCTGCTGCAAGGGTTGGCCTTGCGACTGCAAAATTTGTCCTTGGGTTGTAGAGGTTGGCCCTGCGAGGACATGGGTTGGAAGGTTTGCGAAGCATAGTGCATTTGCTATTGCACGGTTTGTTGCAACGGTTGCATGGGTTTCCCAATGCGGTTGTTGCAGTTGACCTTGCTACAGGATCATTTGCCTTTACTGTTGCACGGATAGCCCTTGCTACAACAAAGGTTGCCCTTGTTGTTGTAGAGGCTATCCTTGTTGTTGCAAGGGTACTTGAACAATGCCCGGAAAATTCCTGAACTGAATCTGGCCATAGCCATCCTGGAAAGTGGATGAGCCAGGCTGAACGTACTGCCCAGACTGAAGGGTGTAAGGCTGATTAACCATTCCTTGAGAACCATATGGAACGTAAGGAGTTTGATATTGGACCTGAGCCTCATAAGGCTACTGATACTAGACATTGCTCGACCCAGACGAACCAATGGGATTTTGAACCTGTTGGTACTGGACATTGCTCGATCTAGTAGGATCAACAGGGTTTTGAATAACGTCAGAAGAAGGTTGGTTCATACCAAGCATGTGAGCCTATGAGGCACTCACACTGGTGGCACCTGACACCATAGAAACATTCAGATTTCACCCCCAAGGCGGTGGCACAACTTGGCCACTGACCAGAGGGATGGAGGAACTGGCAGAGACATTCCTCGAGACCGTCGGTTGAACCAGATGGGTGACTGGGATGGACGATACAAGAGGGTGCAGAACGGTGGGTTGCACCGGGACTGAGGTAACAGCCTGTTGGGAGGTCGAGTTCTCAATGAACATAATTGTAGTAGCCATGGCACTGGATGCCCAAACAGGGCTATGGTAAAGAGATGAGGCACTAGGTGTACTTGAAACCACTTGTGCCAAGGATACATAATTAGGTGGCAATTCCCGATACACACTGATGGGAATGCTCCCTGTATAGGGGAAACCTTCAGGAGGAAAAGGATGTTATTCCTCCTTGACAGTGTGTGGAGTAGAAACTTTTGACTCATCCAAAGAGGTGACTAGAGCATCGCCTTTAAGTTCCATATCTGGGAACAAACGACGACGAATGACCGAAGAAGTATGAGGGGATAATTCCAAAGGAACACTCGGTTGATTGTACAGACTGTACGGATGCTGCGGTGATATCACAATAGGGTCAAACAAATGATTCAGAGAATATATAACCAATCCAAGTTGACCGTGAGTGGTCGACGAACTCTCAGGAGTTTGAACGAGATTATTTGGAGATTCTGCGCCAAAATCAGCAAGTGACCCAGTATCTGAAGTAGGCGGAGGATGTGATGAAAAAGGTTGAATACTCAGAACAATTCCAAGTTTAACACCTTGGTCCTCGAGTGACTTTGGTAATCTAGGAAACAACTCCTCAAGCAATCTTTCAGACGGAGGAGAGGAAGAGGAACTAGGTGAACCAGATGGTTCAACCACGATGACCTTGTCTTAGTTAACAGGAAAAGAGAGAGATAAACTTCAAGGCTTTAAAATGTTCTTTAAGGGAAACTCACAATTTGGTATAGAAAAGACTAACGGGATGTTATGAGATCGTGGGCAATCAATTTATTAAGACGCATAAATAGACTGGTGCTCTTTCATTTTTTAAGAGTCGAGAAAGAAACAAAGATGAATCTATTACTTTCGATTGGAAACGAGCTTGAAAGGACAAGTGCTCGAATGATCTTTTAAGTTTAATGAGTCAAAAATATCAAATGATTTCTTTGGATGATCTAGGTAAAAAGGATTACCAGGCAACCGTGAACCGCAGAATACCTCCTGGTGAACCGAGAAGTATGAGCAGGCAATCTCTCTGAATGTTGTGTTCGGTGTATCACGTTTCCAAGATGGCTGACTCGGCTTCCTATGGATAAAGGATTGCAGCCTAGAGGGGTCTCCCATTATATACTCGACAATACGTGACCACAAATCCGTGCTAGCATTGTATAATGCCGAAGCTAACAACAATTGCTAGGTTTAAAGACGTCGGAACACTTCTCTAGCCTAGACCTTCTAGATATGCTCGTTAGATTTGAAATGTGCCTTAGGTTACTTGAGTTCATTTTAAAGTTTATCTTGAGTTATGTCTCAATTTTTAGGCCTTAGTGATGTGACTCAAAAAACCCTAAATGCAACTAAATGAGACAAGATCCTTTCAATTCGATGAATTGTCTACACTAGAGAGGGTAGGAAACACACAATCAAATGCAAGCAACCAAGCAACTGAAAGCAAAATGATATTCCACTACTTCACTTTCTGAGTAAATAAACTAATGAAAAATAGATTCCAATTCCTAATTTCATGACAAGTACATTTCTAACAGTCCTTCCAAAAGCAAAAAGAATTCTTTTCCTTTTCAAATGCCAATGCAATCCTAGTCTTTAATAATGCTGACTACCGTAGCATACTCATGCAACAAACTAGAATCTCATACTTTTTCATGAAATGAAGAAATGAATTTTTCGCATACAACACTTCAATGAAAAAGTTTCGAAACAATTAGCTCTTCAAGCAAATAAAAACACGAAAAGAGAGACTCGTTCAGACTAACGAAACATCGAATTTATAAAAAACAAGACAAGCAATGTGATCCATGCCCGAAAAGAAACGTTTAGAAAAGCAAACGAAAACTTTTCAAACTTGTGTAATGGAGGTCAAAGCCGTAACAAGACCACAAACGAAATGCAAGAAGTAAATACACCAACAAGTCAACTCACTGAGTTCACAATCAGCTGAATGGATGACAATCTAGATGACCTAGTGCTACTAACCACCCAATGACCCAAGATATCAAGCGGAAATATGATAAACCAACAAGCAACCAAACCAAATGAAATGCAGCTTTCTAGTCAGGGAGAAAATGGTCTAAAAGGCTTATGAGGTCGAAATCATGAGATTAAAACACACTGGCCAAGATTGGGGACAAACCCTAATCTTCACTTACAGGCATTGACACGATTGCCTCACTGATAACAAGCGCCAAAGGGAGGTTGGCACAACTGTTTCTCAGCGTATCGCGCTGATCAACGCGTCTATCAGCGAATTAAGCACGCTGAGCGAGGGAGCCAAATATATATATATTTCTATATATATATATATATAATATATATATATATATTATATATATATATATATTATATATATATATATATATATATATATATATATATATTATATTATATTATATATATATATATATATATATATATAATATATATATTATATATATAATATATTATATATATATATATAGATATTAAAGCTAGGACCAGATTTGCTACTATGAATTTTAAACTCAGACTAGTAAGCAAAGGAAGACAAACAGAACCAAAGGAAAAAAGTGGAACTAGAAAATTTCACACAAAATCATGAAATCTCAAATAAGGCAAACAGAAGGATTGGCTCCCCAGTATGGTCGCCAATTTGTGGTGAAGTAAAATTATAAGTGTGGACACAAACAATTCCTCTAGCTCGATAATGGGTCTAGCCACAACTGATACATTCTATGGAAGATTTCCTTAGGTTAAAACCAATTAAGAGGGCCTACCTCTTAGTACACTTATCTCGTTTGATGATGTTCTTGCTTGCTCGCTCCAACTATCTCTCGTCTCCTTCTTCAAACACCTGAAACAAGTAAACAACAACAAACAACAACTGTGATAATAGACAAATTGTAATTAAACCTACTTAACAATTCAAGAAATATTAAGCCATGAACATCTAAGATGACACATCATGTAGGAAATCATTTGATAGTTTCATATATATTGAATCAAGAAGAGATTACAACCATTGTCTTGACGTTTCCATTCTCCTCTGACAAAACTAGGTTCCCACACACTTCTGCTAGCATTTCATCATGGCCTCAACAATGATAGTTTTAAGGATATTCCCTTTAGGCTTCACACTAAACCAAATTAACACTTCTCCCTCACACAACTAGAGAGCTACAACTATGAATAGCTTGTTGTTTACTCCAAACTTAATTAGCACTAGCACACCAACATTGACACTAGCTTGTGCTTGGGAAAAAGGGAGGTTTATATAGCATGAATGGATGGGAGATGGATCCTCTTCTCATGGGATAAGGTCTTATCTCTTGAGGTAGCTCCATCCTTATAGGGGAAAGGAGCCCAAACTGACATCCTTGACCCCATCCAGCCAAACCATTTACTAGACTTTCGTTATGAAGCTTCTAGAGCTGGAAGCTTCGGCTCCTTATTTAAAAAACTTTCTATAAGAGGACTGGCATGACTGGAACAAAGCTTAGTTGCTCAAGTTGGCGCTAGGGACAGTGTTAATCCCTGCATATCGACACGAGGAGGACAAGGGCCATTAGAGCCGGTCTTGTAAACTGGGGAAAACAGAAGATTTTGGGGAAATGGTGCAAAAGGGAATTGTTCTGCTCATGAAGAGGGACACATGGGAGTTTCTTCATGAACGGAAAGCATGTAAGGTTCGTTGTAGAGGTCCTCCAGGATCAAGGACTAGGGAGTACAGGGATAGTGACAAAATGCTGTGTAACAGATGGAATCCATAAGTTGGGCCTTATCAAAGGCCTCCCATGCCTTTCAATCCACAATTTCCATTTCTAGCAACATTGGAACTACCGGACGTGTCAAGACTCACTAATGATCCAATACTTCATTCGTCATATTGGCCTTTGGTTCCTACTAAGATTCCTGGCGATTGTTTGAAATTTGAAGGAAAGTTTGAAGAAGACCCTTAGGCCCATGTTATGACTTACCATTTATGGCATTCATCCAATTCCTGGGTTGAAGACTCTGTCTGTCTACATCTTTTCCAGTGAACCCTAACGGGTGATGCCACAAAATAGTACATCGAGTTACCTCAAGGTGCCTATCAAGACTTCAATTATTTGGCAATGGCCTTCCTTACTCACTTCCAATTACTTGTTCGATATGAAATGGGTACCCATCTTCTTACGTCTTTGAAACAAAATACTGCTACCCACATCTCTGATCATATCCATGAGTGGAGACGTCGGTGTTGCATTATCAAGTTTGATATACATGATGAGTTGTTAACTTAATGGTTTACCAAATCATTCGTCAAAAATTTCCAAGGACATAACTATGGGAGGTTGTAACCGAAGGTTAAGCCATTGCTCATGCCCATTATTTAGATTTGGTATATTCCCAATCTGACACATTATATGATCTCTTGCCTGATGCTTCGAGACCATATATGGATCTAGCATCTTCTAAACCTTCAAATATACCACTTGTCGATGGTATTATTAGATCAATGACTCAAACTTCCAGTAAAGCTTCTTCGAAGAAAAAATATGTTTCATCTACTGCATCTAATCCTCCTTCGAATCCCTCTCCAAATCCTGGTAAAACCTCTGAGATTAATACTGTTCAGTCTACCACGACAGAAAAAGCCTCAAAAGGTAAAAAGAAGGGTAAAGGAAAATCAAAATCTCATACCCCAAGGCAGGATCCTCCAAAATCATCTATTGATGATGCATCTAAATGTAAGCCCAAATATCATTACCTCATTTGTGAGGAAGATCACTATACCAAGGATTGTCCCCATTGCGCGGAAGTTAGTTGCTTGTTAAATGGCACTCGAGGGACACTGATTGTACTAAAAGAACCTTCTCCATCAGAACAGACCCAATTGGTAGAATAACCACAACCTTATACATCTTCGGGTTCTCAGGTTTATATGAGTGGAACAATGTCTATTTCTGTTGCCGCTAGGTCAAAAGACTATCCGACTCCTCCCAAACAGACTATGGAGAAAGAAGTTATTGATACACCTTCTACTTCTACTCCACCTAGTTTCGGTCCTCTTCATATAGAGAGACCTAGTAATGACTCTGTTGTCCGACCACCTCCTAAGGGTGTCCTTCAGAAATCATCTTACAATCCGAATGTGTGAGCTTCCTATCATTACAATATTGTCGAATATTTAGCTCAAGCGCCTTTAACGATGTCGGCCTTGGAAGTTCTCCGGAGTTGTCCATCACAACAAAAAGCATTACTATCCTCTATAGGAGGAATTGACGCTATGGATTCGAGTTTTATTACTTTTGACCTAGAAAATCATGTTCCACGTCTTCCCCATCAACTTTCTTTCTTAATCCAAGTCATTATTAAAGGTAAGACGATTCATCGGACTGTGATTGATGAGGGTGATTTTGTTCGCTTATGATACAGGTGTTGTCCTTGATGACAACTCACATAGATGACAATTCACAGTGCAACAGGATAACAACAAAGAATTACATATCAGAATCTGGAGATTGAAGAAAGAGAGTGGTTTAAGAAGTATACATTGGTTTGCCTTGTCCAAAAAGCATATACACGTGGTCTCACTGAACAAAAAGAGTGTATATGTATGCACACACTTTCACAGAAGGAAAAGCGCATATGGAATGGAAAATCAAGGTTTTGGCCTGAGGTATTAGTCCGAAGTATTTGGTCCGAGGTATTGATTCGAGGTATTTGGTCCGAGGTATTGGTCTGAGGTATTTGGTTCGAGGTATTGGTCCTAAGTGGTTTTGGTCCGAGGTATTGAGAAAGGCCTAAAACTATACAAGGAGGAGAAGATCAAAGGGATAGGTGTGCAAGTAATGAATATCTTATGAAGAGTGAGGTCAAAAGAAAATATGCATGTTATGGGTTTCTGGTGCTTTGCTTGATTTGAACTAAGGATGAAACTTAGTGGTTGATGAGGGATGAGATCTAATGATGGATCAGGATCATAAGACCTGAAATAAATTTTCATTATGTGGTCTAATCATGGATAGTCTAGATATGAATGCTAATGCATGATTTACACTATAAATGTTCTGATCTGGGTATGACTGAAGTTTGGAATAGTTGTGATGTTTTAAGTTAGTATTTGCAGATCTGTATGCTTGTTCGCTTTGATAAAAGCGTGTATACACGCTAGTTTGGCACATCGAAGTAGCATATACATTATGAAATATGATGTTTGAAGTTGCAGTTGGTTCTGGTTGTTGATGCAGAGTTCTGGGTTCTGCTTTGTGTTTTGGTGATAGTGTTCTGAATCTTCAGATTGATTGAATGTGATTTGCTTCAGTGATGATGGGTTTTCGGTAATTGGTTGTATTGCAGTGATGATTAATTTTGAGCTTCAATGTTTCTGATGGGTCCAGTATGAAAATTTGATGAAATGTGGCCTTCATATTATGGTGTTGTGTTCCAGTCTAAAAATTTATGAAATGTGGTCCCTGGAAGAAGAGAAAAGGTTGTAGTCTTTTGTAGGCTGGCATCTACGTACTGGTAAATGGATCGGCTAGTACAAGAGCCAGGGGGTTGAGCTCCCTTCCAGTAGCAGCTAGAAAATGAGTGAAGGTTGGAGCCTTCTATAAGTCGGCGCCTACGTACTAGTAAATAGATCAACTATTGCAAGAGCTAGGGGGTTGTAGTTCCCTTCCAGTAGAAGCTGGAGAATGAAAGAAGTTTGTAGCCTTCTGCAGGTGGGTGCCTACGTACTGGTATGAGTCTACACCAATACAAGATTGTAAATAGGTTTTTCTTATATTAAAAGAAGACAACATCAGGTGGTTTTTTTCCCGCATTGGGTTTCCACCTTAAAACTTGGTGTTCATGTGTGTTGCTTATGTGTGATGGTTTATTTTGTCATTATTGCACATGGTTACTGTTTATATGGTTAATGAAGTACTGGTACATTGATTAAAGATCAACATATGATTAATTAACTGAATCATAATTTTGTTGGATATATATGCTGGTTTCTTTAAAGACAGTAGCATGTACATGCGAGTTACCTTCATTGATGTAGCGTATATAAATTAGAGTATGAAAAGAAAAAGTCATTGATTTGTAAATACTGATTCACCCCCCCTCTCAGTATTATTTCCAATAGCTTCCACCTGCATTATGTCTGTCTCATGTTGGAAAGCCATTGAATCTCCTCCTCTCAACCAGGATCCGAACACCTTAGAAGCCTTTGATGGCATAGGATCTCATCCTTACGGTATTCTCACGAGCTTGCCCATCAACTTGGAAGGGAAAACTATTGAATTAGAAGTAGAAGTCGTTGATGCAAATTTTAATTAAAACCTTCTACTTGGACGAAGTTGGACTCATGCAATGTTTTGTGCAGTTTCTTCTTTGTTCTGTGTGATTTCTTTTCTTCCCAAGGGGAAAATAGTCACCGTTGATCAGTTAGCCTTTTTCTCTTCTGGTTCTTCAAATGGAAATGTGTCATATGTGGGAAATACTAACATCCCTTATGAGAGTGTTGGGGCAGGTCTTTTCAAAGACTCTGCTCTTATGAGAACTTTTTCCCTCCCACCTCCAAACGTCACTTCCATCAACATGATCTCCACTTCGCACGATCCTTGGATCGTTCCTTCCCTCGATCAAGTTGATACTTTTGGTGATGTCATGTTGCTCAGCCCAGTAGAACAAACCTACCAAGTTGTTTTGGCTCCAACGATCACTTATGAAAGTCATGTTACTCTTAGTATGCATCTAGACGTGTATTCACAGCTCCCTTGTCTTGTTTCTTGGGATTCTCTGGATCCCTTGAACAAGACATTTCCCACTGACGAGAGTATCACTGAGGTTATGTCTCTTAAGGAAACTCCCTGGAATGATGCTCATCATTGTTCCTCATCCCTCCCGAGTCTTGGAAATATTTCATTGTGTTTAAATACCTTTGTTTTCCATACACACCCATCCACTTCAAATTCCCATTTTGGTGCATGAAGTTTTGTCTGAGGGAAACATGGGGAACATTGCTACTATAATGCCTATCGACATCTCTGTTAAACCAGAAATTGTCAAGAACATCCATGTTGGGGTTTCTTGTTCTCTAGATGATATCAATATTTACACTGCCCTTTTTAAGGAATTTGGCGATGTCTTTGCCTGGTCATATGAGGAAATACCTGGCATAGATCCTAGTACAGCTGTGCACGAAATTCCTACCTATCTAGATGCGAAGCCTATTCATCAGTGAATTCCTTCAATGCACCCTAGAAAGGTAACCACTATAAAGGGAGAGGTTGAAAAACTTCTAAAGGTTAGTTTCATTTACCCCATTCCATTGACATATTGGGTTTCGAACATTGTTCCCGTGACTAAGAAACAAGGGACTATTCACGTTTGTGTTGATTACCGTGATATCAATTGAGCGTGTCCCAAAGACAATTATCCAACTCCTTTTTATCGATCAAATAATTGATGGGTGTGCCAGAAGTGATATTTTTTCTTTTATGGACGATTTTTCTGGTTACAACTAGATTAACATTCTTTCCGTCGATCAACATAAAACTACTTTTATCTATCCATGGGGAACCTTTTCCTACAAGAAACTCCCTTTCGGTCTAAAACATGTGGGTGCTACCTTCCAACAAGTGATGTCTTATGCTTTTCATGAAATCAAACACATAGTTCAACCATATCTTGACGACTTACCGACTCATTCTGCTAAGCGTTGTGATCATCTTAACCACTTACGAGCAATTTTTCTTCACTATAGACACTACAATATTCATTTAAATCTGCATAAATGTGACTTCTGTGTTGAATCTAGTCATCTCCTAGGGTTTGTGGTATCTAAGGAAGGCATCTAGATTGACCCCCTCAAAGTTGAGGCTATTGTAAATTTACCCCCTCCATCATCTTTACATCAGTCATAGAGCTTGTACGGGAAAGCTAATTTCCTTCGTCGTTTTGTACCTAATTATGCTAGACTTGCCAAGGGATTTACTCGTTTGTTGAAAAATGGGATCCCATTTATTTGGGATGAAATCGCTAAAAAATCTTTCGATGCATTAATGAACACCATCATTAGTACTCCTTTGCTGCATCCCCCAACTATCACCATGATTACTTCTTGTACTTGGCCGCAGTCGATATTACTATTTCCATGGTACTGGTGCAAGATGATGATGATGGAAACGAACACGGGATATACTACTTAAGCTGAAATATTATCGATACTAAAACTTGATATGCCCATGTCGAGAAACTCGCTTTAGTAGTTGTTCACGTTGTTCAACGCTTTCGACACTATATTCTATTGTGGAAAACTACTGTGATTTCCGATTGCAACCCCATGGCCAACATCCTGACTCGTTAGTTGTTGGGGGGCAAATACTCTAAGTGGATTGTTATCCTTCAGGAGCTTTATTTGGAGTTTTCTACAGCCAAATCAAAGAAATCACTAGTGTTTGCTGAGTTAATTTGTGACCTTACCTCCACAACCACATCTACGACTTTTGATGAGCTCATTCCTGACGAGACTCTCTTTCTCATCAGCACTCTTAACCCATGGTACGGGGATATTATTTTCTATCTCCAGACCCAAACTTTTCGATTAGAGTTATCCAATTTTGAACGTCATCGCATTCCACCTCAGTCCCAACCATATCAAATCAGTGGTGATACTTTGTACTGTGTTGGTATTGATTCTATCCTTCGAAGATGTTTGACACTCGAAGAAGATAAGAGAGTACTAAACGACTACCACTCTGGGGCTTGTGGTGGCCACATGTTAGGTTATGCTACTGCTTAGAAAATCCTTTGTGCTGGTTATTTCTGGCCTTCGATCTTTAAGGATTGCATTTTAGGAGTCCAAAAATATCATGCCTGCCAAATTTACAACCATAAGTAACACGCCCCACCCGCACCCCTGCATCCAGTTGTTACCATCGACGCCTTTTCTAAATGGGGTATTGTTTCATGACATGTAACCCTCGCATGGTTATATCATCGTCACCATTGATTATTTCACTAAATGGGCTGAGGCGATGCCCACAAGTGATGTTGACGGTAAAATTGCTGCTCAAATTATTTTCAACCATGTCATAGCTTGATTTGGTGTCTCTCAAGCCATCATTACTGATCATGGATCTCATTTATGAAATTACATGATGGAAACTATTATTGCTCGGTTGGGTTTGCGTCACAACAACTCAACTCCTTATTATCCTTAGGCCAATGTCTAGGTTGAGGCAGTCAACAATATCTTGGTTACTATGCTTCAATGCACCATTGGGACGCATAAATAAAATTGGAATCTTATGTTATTTTCATCTCTTTGGGCTTACTGAACTGCAGCTAAGATTGCCACTGGATGGTCTGGAGGAAACTCTTCCAATTGAATGTGAAATTCCTTCATTGAAACTAGTTGTTGAATTACTCCCTGATACCTCACCTGAAGAGGAATGCTTACTTTATCTCGAAAGAGTCGATGAAACTCACTGCTTTGTAGCGTTAGTAATTGAAGCCCAGAGGGAACAAGTTAAGGCTCAATATGATAGAACTTTTTCTCCTCACGTTTTTGTTGAGGGTGACTTGGTCTTGCTTTATGATCAAGCCAATGATAAATTGGGAGCTAGGAAATTCAAACCAATGTGGCATGGGCCTTACATTGTGAAACAAGTTTTACAAAAAGGTTTCTATGAGTTAGTAGACTATGAAGGAAATTCTTTGGCTGAGCCCTGAAATGGGATTTAACTAAAGAAGTATTATGCGTGATTATCCGTGTAAATACTTATGTACATTAGTGTGTTTTCATTAGTGTGCAATGTGGTTTTGGCGTGTTAGTTTGCTTTTGCAAAAAAATTCCTCTGCTTACCTCGTGCTCTACATGGTTTTCATATGTCATCTAACCATTACATTGGTTTTACTGATGGTGCTTGTCGTAGTACACATAATCTATCTTTCATTGCATGGGAAATCTATGACCCTAATGGTGAGTTAGTGAATTTACAAGGTATATGTTTGGGTCATACGGCTAATAACATTGCTGAATATAGTGCATTCATAGAGATTTTGTCAGAAGCTATTGCTCTTGGCATTAGAGATTTAATCATAAAACTTGATTCACAACTCATTATACTACAACTTAATGGACAATATTCAGTTAGAAACCCTCAAAATTTGAGAATGTATTTGCGAGTTTGTTTATTGGAACAAGGATTTGATTTGATTACTTATCATCACATTCAAAGACGCATGAACACATTAACAGATGCACTGGATAACTATATTTTAGATAGACATTTACGAAACTTGTAAATCGTAAAGCATCACATATCAAACATGGTAAAAGAGTTTGCTACATCAAAATAACAAAATTTGTGTTCCGAGGCACATGGTTTTAGAAGCCTACAACAGTGCAGAAAGTAAACTAGAGGTGGTTATTCGCCCACATGGTGCTTATGATAGCACGAGACATCCCTAATGACTCGTTACAATAGCTAACCCAGTATGGCAAAAATCCTACAGTGTGCCTTTGGTAGCGTAATGACACCTCATCGACCGAGGCATACTTCGAAATCCCCCTAGTTAAAACTTCTAGATTACAATCTACCTCAATGATAGGGCCTGCTCCCTCCTCATAAGGAGGAGCCTCCTCAATTTGGTGTGCCACTTTCCTGGATATTAAAGAAACCCTTGGAGGTCTCTCTGGTCCCACATTTGCACAACATCATAAGTTAAATCTTAGTACACAAAAAAATGCAAAAACTTCAAAAATAGTTTTTACCTGAATCGGTCCACTGTGCCCCTGGAGGAAGTGGAAGATCTGGATCTCCTCAGAAATTTGTGCCTGCATATGCCCAATCATCAGCCATGATTAGCTGTTGATGCAGCCATCCAAAAAATGTCGGAGGGAATGACATATGTTGGATATTTGGGTGCTGGTGGATCCACTTCCAACCACTAATAATGGAAAAATGGCACACGTTCCAGGATGAATGTCACCAAAATAGATATGAAACCAATTTTTTTTCAGATTCCCTAACTTGCACTTGGTAAGTTGGCGCTTCATGCACACCAACAAACCTTCGCTCCAATTGAAAACCGTGGGATTCAAACACTCGATTCCATACTGGAAATGAGAGTTTGTTGCCTCATGCAACGCTTGTGCCCCAACTACTTGGGCCATGATGTGTAAGATTGTTCATAGTGGGAGGTTGGTAATGGTCTTTATGTCAATTTTCCCATCATGGGTCCTCTTGGCCCCAAAACAATGCCTCAGAATGAGCATATTCGTGCTCTCTCCTCCAGTGCATGATCCAAACAATTGCACCCGTTTTCCCTTTCTAGACAACCCAGTCATGAAATAAATGTCGGTGACCTCTATTTCGAGTTCTTGATCCCTGAACATGAATAGTTGGCAATCTACATCCCACCAACTGATCAGGTGCTGCAATAACTCAGGCTGTGATCTAATCCTAGGAATCATGAAAAACTTGAGCAATCCACATGTTTGTAGGGCATCAATACAATCTTGATCCTTCATAACCTGATGGTCTTGAGCTTAATGACCCCTTTATTTCCATTCAAACACCCTGTGGAAAATCAATAAACCAACATTTCATGAGCATCCATGGAGAAAAATCCAAGATAAACTATTTTACATGGAGGATTTCACTTGAAAACTTTTACCTCAGTGCAAGCGCGTTTGTTTATGAATTTTCTCGCTCTGCCAGCGCGAGGGCCTAATTGACCACAGGGTGAGTTGCGCGAATCCAATGGGTGAAACCCACACTGGTTACCCGCGATATGAATTTTTTGCAAGTCCTCCTTACAGCCTATCCTATGGATTAAAATGCATGAAATGACTATCAAAATGAAGGGAAGGGATAGATCTCTTACCTGCAACAAGCGACTCGGTGAATGGTGTCCTAGATTGATCATGCTTCTTGCCTGAAAAAAATGCTCTCACAATTGCAAATTGGTAAAATGGTAAAAATAATTTACTTTTTGCCCTATTTATAAGTTTTAAATAATATTTTTTACCAAATTAGGGCATATTTTACTCATTTTTAAAATATTTTTCCTCGAAATCAGTAATTTGTGTTTCCTTGTGTAGCGACAGGTCATATAGTCTTGGTGCCAATGATTTATCTTGACTAGTTCAATGAATTTTATTTTATCACTTTTTTGGACTCGTAAAAAATAAACGAAAAGGCAACCCCCTGGAGTCATCTTTAAGCTCTTTTCTCACTCTCGAAAAATGAAAATATTTCTGAGTACTTGTCATTTTGAACTTGTAAAAGTAAATGAAATGATGTCTACTCAGTATAAGTTTAACCATTTTCTAGACTGAGATAGACTATTGTACGAAAAAATAATACCTTATTCGAACATGGCTAATAGGTTCTCTTGGATATCGTTTTCTACCTTTTCGAGTTCAAGAGACAATTTATGAAAAGGGACCTTTGGAGTTTTTTTTTTGTCAAACTCTCTAAACATGAAAAAGATGTCAAGTTTCACGTTCGTCAGACTCATAAAACATAAACGACGCATGACTTTTCACCATGACGAGATTGATTTTCTCCTTCCTAGGGCTCGTAAAACTTACTAGGATGGATTCATCCAAAGGATGAACTTATATGGCAAGCATATAATATCCCCTTCAAGGTTGTGAACAAAAATATATGGGGTACTCACCAAAAATGGTTGGGGAAAAAGTGAAAGTGATCATCTCTTGTATTTTGTAAAGGCAACATGTCGCTCTTGAAGATGACACTCATTTCAGGTTTGGGGACATCGTCACTTAGTCACTTGACTTCTTGGATTTGGGGAATCCATTTTGCCTCTCATCTGATTATACCACTTCATCATCACGACCTATAATCCTATGTTGAGTCAAATGCTACCAAACTCTAAAGTCATGTCGCTGATATGTTCAAGAGAATTCCTATCTGCAATTCTTTACCGCTTATACACTGTCTGACTTTTTGCCACAATCCTGGATCACACTTGTCAACTCTACTACATCATTTTGTTTCGTGTCGAGGATATGGGATTCATTATGGCCTTCCTTCAACGGATCACTTCCTATTGACTTCAGCTCATTATCCAGGAAGATGATCTAGAAACTCCCTTCCAGTACCTTAGAGCTTGCATGCCTCATTGGTGAGTTCTTCGCATTCGACGACAGGTTTACATCATTGACCATTGGTTGGGTGATTCCACGGGTGTTCAAATTCAGATTCATTATTCACTTTCATGGATTGTGTTGATTGTACCTTGAGAGCCATTTTCATTATTGGTGGTTTCTCTCGTTCCTGTTAACGGTTTACATCATTGACCAATAATAAAGTGGTTTTCTATCATGTTTGACTTCGACGCATCTATTCACATGTTAGAATCCGTACATTGATCGGGTCGAGAAGGAGCACAAGACCCTAGATTTTGTCTGATAGAGTCCAGGTTGCATGGAGTTATGAGTTATTCATGATTGTACACATGTTTCCTCTAGACGGATGGCTGTGACCATACTATGGGTGCATATTCATGATCCTTTTTATTTCGATGGCTGCGACCATACCAAGGATCTTTGCACATGATTGCTCTTATTCGTATTGCTACGTCTATACTGCGGATTCATGTATTATTAGATGCCTATTCATGTATCATTAGGCATGATAATCAGAGATGTCATATATGTTTATGTATATGTATATGCTTGATTTGCAGGTCTCCTGACGGTGTTGTTCTTGTCCTTGCACTGACTTGTAAAGCATCTCAGCCATCACTCCCTGTTCTGCTTTCATGCTTTAGGGGTCATATGTTACACAATATTTTGTCACACCTCCTGTTCACTTCATGTTCCATATTCTGAAGTGCCACAACATTGACTACTATGTAACATATCCATCATGATATGTAGACTAAATCCTCCTTGAAGAATCAAAGGAAAATTTCCCTAAATCCATTCTAAAGAAGGTTGACTAACAACCCAAGTTTTAGCATCAACGCCTTTTGCTCCACTGCCTGCTCGTGCTGATGGCAGGTTGCACAGTTATACACTAGTGCTTCCAGTGCGGGTTTTCATAGGAAAACCCATGCTGAACCTCTTCTGGCAGGTTTTCCCAAACTGGAGGAGAAGCTTCGTATACTAGAACATTTGGGAACAATGAGCTGGATATTGGTTGTTGTTGATATGGTTGGTCTCTCCCATTTGGACCTCTTGATCTTATAATCATGGGATTTCCCCTTGAGATGTGGACCTTCCTCCCTCTTTTGTTGATCCTTAGATCCCTCTCCCTTCCTATAAATTCACTCCCTTCCATCCCCAAATGGTTGGTCATTGATTGCTACATCCCTATGCTGAGATAATGCTTACATGCTACCCATTCTAGCTTGGAGAAGGCCTGGTTGAAGAGTCTTTTCTTGGACTTGGAAATCCACCAAAAGGAGGTCTCCAACATCAAGGCATAGGTTGTATGCTTCCCTTTTTAGCTTATTAATATATACATCTGATGTTCACTTTCCATAATTCTATAAATGTTTGTGCTTTTATCTCAATACTCCTTGATCTATTAAGTAGTTTATGTTTGATGTATGCCATAAATGCTCTTGTATCTTGCATAGTTCTTTGATCTTCCTTGCAGGTACCTGGACATGAAGAACTAGCAAGGAGCGAGGCTTGGAGCGAAAGATTCAAAGTCATCTTTAAAGGATCGAGTGATTAGCATCAGAGCAAGGCAGGTTTCTCCTTTTCTTTGCATTTGTTAAACATAAACTACGAAAGTGTATGCTAGTTTGTTTAGTTTTTTGCTAGACCCACTCATTGGGCTAGAGGGATCGCCTCTCTCTGTAGAGGGGATTTTCCTTCACAACTCCTAATGACAAGAAGAAAGTAAAACCTAAACCAATTTTTATCAAAGGCACTCAAAACCAAAAGCAAACCAGATGAAGGCTTCTGAGAGGGCTAAACACACTCAGGGACACAAGGAGAAGTAATGGGAATCAAGTTAATTAAAGAGAAAAGCATCAAAAGGAAAATTTTGCATGAAATAGGGGTCAATGCAGGTGAAAATAGGCTACCAGTGCTCACCATCGCAGGTACAAGGAAACCCAGGGTGCTCTGCAACACTCTGTCAGCAGATCAGGAGGTGCATTGATCAGGGAAAGAGGCTTTTATGGCACTACAAGTTAAATGCATCTCAATGAAGGGTCTTCCTAGGGTCAATTCAAGCTGAGTGAGACACTGAAGGTCTTATGAAGAGGTGTAACAAGGGGAAAATTGAAGGAAAGCACTAAGGGAATGAATTGTTCTCCAGTGGAGTCACCAATTTGTTATACAAAATCTACGACTATAGACAGAAGAATATTCCCTAGACCTAGTGGCCTGGTCTAGAACAACAAAAATAAAAGACTATAAAGTTTTCCTTAGAATAATTTGAGAATGGAAAGATGACTTACTTGTGATCCATCAAAAGACCTTCTATCCTCTTCGCTTGTCAACTCAAACCGTAGCTCCGATCATTATAATTAGAACTTGCACAACCAAACAACACGAGCCAAATATTTACGACATTTATGTAGCATCATATGATCATTCTATTCAGTGGATTAACATAGCAATGTACATAAACATAGTATAACACATGTCAGAAAACAATATTCTTTTTGCATTAAAATGGAAGGGAGATAGCTTACAACCAAAAGTGGAAGTTGATCTTGTAGAGAACCTCCCAATTTGACTTGACCTTCCTTGCCACAATGTACACATCAAAGCCACCCTAATGCATGGGATTGGTGTCTCTCTTATGACCAAAATAAACACATGAGGGTATGATTAATCTCCAAAATCCAACCCCTAGCTTGTCGATGGCAGTGAATATATAGGGGAGGATGGTAGTTCAGGAATTCTTATCCATTTAACAATCTAGGATTGATATCCACTTTTGATGGGAGGATGAGATCAAGGGATAAGAAGGTGAAAACGCCAAGGTAGGGGAGATAGGATTTGAAGTTCTTATCCAAGGTAAATGGTTGTAACAACTCCTCAAAGGTTCTAGAAGAGGAAGCTTCAAGATTCTTCTTATTTTTCCCAATTTTTCTTGATCAGCACACCCCAAACAAGGGCAAACTTGCTTTGATCAGAGCAGATACAGAACTGAGCAACCTGCTACTCAAAGTAGGTATCTAACTGGCCAAGGTACGCTGGGTCTTAAAAGCTCTGAAATGAAGCAGTAAAGGTCGAAAACTAAGGGATTTAAGAGATTCATGCTTAGGGATTTGTGTAGGGATGACAACAAGGTTTTCATGGATGTTTATGGATCTAGTTTGCAAGCCTATTGACCATATGTGACAAAATAGCCTATAACAAGGGGAATTATAGGAACCTAGGGGCTATAGTGGTAGCGGTCAGAATAGACCCTCTGTCACGCAAGTACAAAGCTAGCCTAGTTGTCGATTCCTCTAATCACTCTTGGGATAAGACGAAACCCATTTTTGAGACTCATGTCACTCTTGTTACATTATATAGTTTTGAAGTTTGGGGTGACAACATATATGAAGAACTGTCTTCAATGTATACGAGCAAGATAAAAAAAATGAAAGACAAAAGGCTTTCTTGCCACAGTATAGATTCAGCCACAATTGTAGGCATCATAGGATCAAGGGAGTGACTGGAAACCTTCAGTTGCACGCACAAATCTTCATCCATGTGACCGGGAATTTTGACTGAGTTTTGACCATTGATCGTAGTTGACTGCATATAGGAAAAGTTGTCTATGATATATATTGATGCTGGAATCATATTTATGAATATGAATGAGTTATTGGATGACATTGTATTAAGCTCATTGTACTCTCTACTAAACATTTTATGACAATATAATAGAAGAATATTTTTAAAAGTGTTTTTCCCTTGTCCTTAACCAAATTCAGTGTGGAATCATATTTATGAATATGAATGAGTTATTGGATGACATTGTATTAAGCTCATTGTACTCTCTACTAAACATTTTATGACAATATAATAGAAGAATATTTTTAAAAGTGTTTTTCCCTTGTCCTTGACCAAATTCAGTGTCTCTTGTTGATTGCCTCCTTTGTCATTGCATTTATTGTTATATATTCAATTACTGTTGATGAACGGGAAGACTAAATGTATTTGGAAATATTTCTAATTGAGATTGAATTGGGCTAAAGTAATTGATACAACATAGAATAATATGAAAAATTAACATGGTATCAGAGATAAGGTGAAGGACAAGCCCAAAAGGAGATAAGAATTGAAGCAATATTCTTTGGAAAGTTGAAGGATCTAATCTAGTCATGTCAAGATGTCTTCCTTCTTTAAGAAAAATGAAAAGTTGGGTGACTCATCTAATTTTGCTGCATGAAAAGTCAGGTTGGAGATAATATATGATAACAATGATGTTTTGGATTAAATTTAAGGAAAAGTACCCGAGCCTCTCGAGAATGTTTCCCCTGTTGTCAAGAACAAGCACAAGAAAGTGTTGGCATTATGATGTATGTGTTGTACTTGATGGCAACCCTCTTGTAGCAGAACAACTCTCGTGTATATGGGAACTAGATGAATCTATAGAAGAGATATCAGATGTGATAGAATGCATGACAATAGTGTTTACAGATGTGATGAAATGCAGGGCAGCTTCAAGGAACAGTTCAGAAGGCAACTCACTCAGATAAAAGATCACAGTATAGTAGGTAAACTACAAAGAATTACAGATCAGTCTTCACAGAATGAAGAAAGAGAGGTATACAAAATGAAGAAAGAGAGGTATACGCAGGTTCACCACTGACCAAGCTGCATGTACATGTAGTTTCGCTGTATACAAGTTGCGTATACATACACACGCACTTTCAAAGAAGGAAAAGTGTGTATACCTTGGAAAAATAAATTTTTGGTCTGAAGTATTTGGTCCATGGTATTTTGATCCATGGTATTGGCCCAAGGTATTGGGTCTGAGGTATTGACCCTAGGTGTTTGGTCCAAGGTATTGGTCCTAAGTGGTTTTGGTCCATGGTATTGAGAAAGGCCTACAAACTATAAAAGGAGGAGAAGATCATTAGGCCAAGGTGTGCAAGTATCAAATATTTGATGACGTGTGAGATCTAGTATGCAGATTATTGGGCTATGATGCATTGCTGGATCTGAGCCAAGGATGAAACTTAGCTGATGATGAAGGATAAGATCTAATGACGTATCAGGATCTTAAGGCTTGATGTGAATTATCTTTATGTGGTCTGATCATGTATATGAATAACTGGTGCATGTTGTAGTATGTAAATACGATGATCTGGGTATGACTGAAGTCTGGAATAGTTGTAATGTTTAAATCATCATTTACATATCTGTACGCAGGTTCACTTTCGAAAAGGAGCGTATACATGCTGGTTTTGCATATCAAAGCAGCGTATACATCATAAATTTGATTTGCAGATTTGTATGCTAGTTCACTTTGAGGAAAGCGCGTATGCACGCAGGTTTGACACATGGAAGTAGCGTATACCTTATAAAATATCTTTTAGTTGCTTCTGTTTGTTGTTGTAGTGTTCTAGGTTCTGGCTTGGGTTCTGGTTACTGTATTCTGGGGACAACATTCTGAATGATCAGATTGATGGGTTGTCAAAGTGATTGATTGATTCAGTTGTTGTTGGTTCAAAAGGATATTGGTTGATGTAGATATACTTGATGATTGAATGATGTTGATGGATCTAGTCTGAAAATTTATGAAACGTGGTCCCTAGAAGAAAAGAGAAGGTTGTAGCCTTCTGTAGGCTGACACCTATGTACTAGTAAACATATCAACTTGTACAAGAGCTAGGGGTTGTAGCTCCCTTCCAGTAGAAGCTGGAGAACGAGAGAAGGTTGTAGCTTTCTGTAGGTAGAAGCCTGCGTACTGGTATAAGACTGCACCAGTACAAAAATTGTAAACATAATTTTCTTATTATTAAAAGAAGACATAAATGACAACAACATATGGTTTTCACCCACATTGGGTTTCCACCTTATATCTTGGTGTTCATGTGTGTGTGATGCTTTATTCTATTTTTTCTGCACTATCTAATGAATTCCTGATATACTGGTTAAAGTTCAATACATGATAATTTGGGTAAATCAAAAGATCTCTGCATGTACGTTGGTTGCATTAAGTACAGTTGCGTATACACGCTAGTTCACTAAGTTGAAGTAGCGTATACAAATCAGTTTTGAAAATTAAATTATTGATCTAATAATACTAATTCACCCCCCTCTCAGTATTATTTCCAACAATTGGTATCAGCGCAGGTACTTCAGAAGAAGCTTGATCGCTTGAAGGAAGATCCATCATCATGAGTAATCAAGAAAGCGGGGGATCCATCAGACCGCCAATCTTTGATGGGAGAAACTTTGTTTATTGGAAGGTAAGAACCACAACCTATCTTCAATCTCTTGGAACAGATGTCTGGGAAATCGTGGAAGGAGGATATACATTTCCATCAACAATTCCTACAGATACAACAGGTAGAAAGAAATATGAAACCAATGCCAAGGTTGTCAATACATTATTGGGAAGTCTGTCAGAATCAGAGTTTGTCAAAGTTATGCAGCTCAAATCAGCCAAAGAAATATGGGACAAAATCGTTCTAAGCTACGAAGGAGATTCTCAGGTAAAACGTGCTAGACTGCAAACTCTCAGAATTTAATATGAAACTCTCAAGATGCACAATGATGAAATTATAGCTAGTTACTTCTTACGTATAGATGAGATTGTTAATTGCAAGAATAATCTGGGTGAAGAGATAAAGGAAGTTACCTTAGTTGAAAAAGTTTTAATATCCTTATTTGCTAAATTTGAATCAAAAGTATCTTCCATAGAAGAAAAGCAGGATCTACATACTATTACTATGACATAACTTCACGGAATCTTAACTGCCTTTGAGATGAGAAAAGGAGGTCCATCAGATATGAGAGAAGCAACATTTAAAGCTTCAACAAAAGGAAAAGAAGAACTCAATGAATCAGGACATATTTCAGAAGAAGAAGAGGAAGAAAACTTTGTCAAGAAGCTTCAACGGGGTTCCAGAAGATTCAGAGGTAAACTACCTTTCAAATGTTTTGCTTGTGGTAGAGTCGGTCATTATGCTGCCAAATGTCCTCATAAAGATAAATATGATAAAGGGAAGGAATCCGCAAAATGGAATAAAAAACAAAGTGTAAGTAAAAAGAGCTACTATACTCATGAAGATAACGATGGTTTATGAAATAATGATGAAGATGAAAATATTAATGACTATAGACTTCTGATGGCTTATGAAGATGATGATTTTTTGGATGCTTTAGATGAAGATGACCTTTATGAAGAAATCTCTAAACTCAAAATTTGTTTAGAAGAAAAGAATATGATTATAGATACCTTGACATACCAACTTGCTGAAAGAGAAAAACATAATGAAAAGCTAGAATGTGAAATTGTGGGTCTTAGAAAGGATTTTAAAATTGGCAACTAGGGTGAAACTCCATGTGTGTCAGCTTATTTATGGCAGCTGATATTTTTATTGGATCCCTCTCATCGAGAGGTGTAGGATTGATCTAAAGATCTTCTGATTCCGATAAGTATTTATGGAGATATGAATTTATTTCGATTATGGAATTATTATCAAGCCGACCAGGAACTTATGTAGGCTCAAGAAGCCCAAACGTCATGTATATTCAACCTATATGTTTTTGTTATAGATAGAAGAGGATTTGATGTCATTTATAAGACATTCTTCATGTGATCTCCTCCTCTCCACGTCTTGGGTTTCTTGTGAAGGAGGGACACTAAGAAGAATACGCTGGCCTTATGCCCTAGCTGCTGTACATTGCCCTAGCTGCTGTACGTTACCCTAGCTGCAGGTCAGATGTGCCCTAGTTGCAGGTCAGATGTACCCTAGCCGCGAGTCAAGGGAAGGCTCTTATCCTCTGCCCAACGGAGTTCCAATAAACAGTCAACATGATGCCCTAATATGCTGACAAGTATTGCCCTAATCCGCTGTACAAGGAGACTCTTAGATGCAGCAAAAGGAGACTTTAATTCGTGGTTAAGGAGAGGCCTAACCCACAGTAAATGGAGGATTGATACGCAACAGAGGAGGCTCTTATATCCGCATCACCAAATCCCTAATCCGTTATCATAAGGAGGCTCCTAAACCACAGTCTAGAAGTGACCCTTAGCCGCAGCTAAAGAAGACTTGGCCGAAGGTATAACAAGCCCAAATTCACAACTAAGGAGAGACCTTCAACCGCAGCAAAATGAATCATAACGCAGCAAGAAGAAGCCTGAAACAAGCATGAATTGTTGAAGGTAACAACACATAGATAGAGGTTGTTCCTAGGCTGTTAGAATATTATATATATTACGGAGCAATGGAACACATAAAATATTGCAGAAATATAAACACAGAAAACGCACAAAACAAGAGAGACACAGATATACGTGGTTCACCCAGTTAGGGCTACGTCCACCTCGAACAGCCAGTCCTTCCTTTCTATTATCCAGCAAAATGAAGAGACACAACCTA
>APFE030761261.1:87578-121885 GCA_000404065.3 Pinus taeda | reverse complement strand
ATATCCTTGTGGCTACTGCATATATATCTCTTCCTCCAAATCCCCATTGAGAAAGGTTGTCTTTACATCTAACTGCTCAAGATGAAAATCTTCAACTGCTACTAGACTTAAAATAGTTCTGATTGAAGTCATTTAACAACAGGAGAAAATATTTCATCAAAATCAATACCTTTCTTCTGTGCAAACCCCTTCACCACAAGTCTAGCTTTGTACCTTTGTTTTCCTCCATCTTCTTCCTTCAACTTGTAAACCCATTTATTCTTCAATGTAGTTTTTCCTGCAGGCAACTTGACTAAATCCCAAGTCTGGTTATGCATTAAAGAGTCCATCTCTTCTTCCATGGCTACCTCCCACTTCTTCCTTCTTTCAACCTGCATTGCTCTTCATAACATTCGGGTTCACCGGAATCAGTCAACAATAAATAATATAATGAAGGAGAGTATCGTTCAGGGGGTCTACTTATCCTGGTATATCTTCTAACACCGCTTTCAGGTGTTTGGGGTGCCTGTTGCTGTTGTGGTGGTTGCTGCTGTTGTGGTTGTTGATTATTATTATTTTCAGGCACCTTTACTTTTTCAGTGATTTCATCAAGAACTGTGTATTCCTTGTTTTCTTCTTCCCGTTTATTTTCCTGCAACTGATTCTTATACAAGACCTTTTCATTGAATATTACATCTCTGCTCCTAATGATTTTGTGATTTTCATAATCATATAAGCGATAACCAAAATCATTAACACCATATCCAATAAAGGTACATTTCTTTGACTTTGCCTCAAGCTTTGTTCTATTTTCTTTATCAATATGGACAAAGGCCTCACAACAAAAAGGCTTTAAAAAAGAGTAGTTTACCTTTTTACCTGTCCATGCTTCCTCTGGAGCACCACCATCCAAGGAACTTGAAGGCCTCTGTTTATTAGATTAAAAAAACAATATCTACAACATCTGCCCAAAACTTTGTAAAGCAATCCTCATGCAATCTCATGCACCTTGCACACTCCATGATTGTCCTGTTCATCCTTTCTGACACACCATTTTCTTGTGGTGTTCTTGGAACTGTCTTCTCTCTGCGAATTCCATGCTCTTAACAGTACCTATCAAACTCTTTGCTGCAATATTCACCTCCATTGTCTGATCTAAGACACTTCAATTTCTTTCCTGTCTCAATCTCAACCAAAGCTTTCCATTTCTTAAAAGTATCAAATACATCAGATTTATTCTTAATACAATAAATCCAAGTTTTCTAGTTGCATCATCAATAAAAGTAACATAATAATGAGAGCCACCGAGAGATGATACCTAAGCAGGTCCCCATACATCTGTATGCACAGGCTCTAAATTTTTCATTCTTCTTTTCTTTTCCCAACTCTAAGGAAATCTTGACTCTCTTCTGTTTTCCATAAAATGCAATCTACAGAATTCCAAATCAACATTCTTCAAACCAGCAATAAATTCCTTGAGTGAAGAATCTTCATCCCTTTTTCACTCCATGTGTTCCAAGCCTATGATGCCATAACTGCTGCATCTGCTCCTTTTGGAAGTTAAAGGCATAACAGAGTTTAGAATACCATTGCATAAATACAATGTACCAACCTTTTCGCCTTTTGCTATTACCAGGGCTCCTTTGGTGACCTTCCAAGCTTTATCTGTGAAATTTGTCACACAACCTTCACCGCCTAACTGCCCTGTTGAATCAGATTTTTCTTTAGATCTGGAACATGCCTTACCTCCTTTAGTAGCCATTGGTTTCCATTCTGTTGTTTTACAAGAACCTTACCCATTCCAACAATTTTACAGGGTTTATCATCACCCAAACGAACTTTTCCAAAATCTCCTTGAACATAGTCATGAAAGTATTTCTTATCAGGTGTGGCATGGAATGAGGCCCCTGAATCTACCACCCAGGAATCAGTAATATTTTCGAAGAAAGAATCAAAGCATCTTGTAACACCTCACCTGTCACATTTGCTTCATGATTGTTTTCTTGCTGTGAATCTCCTTCTTTTCACTTCCGAGATCTACAGTCTTTCTTTAGGTGTCCTTTCTTTCCGCATTTCCAGCACACTATCCCTGATATGGACTTGGATCTGCCTTTCCTTGATTTACTGCGATATCTTGAGCTCTTTCCTCTTTCCATTTTTCTTCCTCTAGACTCTGCACTCAAAGCATTTCCCAATGTCTCACCGGAGCTTTTTCGTCCCATTTCCTTGCTAAGGATAGCACCGACAACATCATGAAACTTTAAAGTACTAGATCCAGAAACGGAGTCACTAATGGCCATTACCAAACCATTCCAACTTTTTGGTAATGAGCACAAGAATAACAAAGCTCTAACTTCATCATCAAAATTTACACCTACAGAACATAACTGACTTGTAACAATATTAAAATCATTTAAATGATCTGCAACAGATCCACCTTCGGACATCTTCATATTAAATAACCGTTTCATAAGAAATACCTTGTTTGAGGCCGAGGGTTTTTCATATAGTTTCTCCAACGCCTTAATCAAACCCTCTGTCGTTGTTTCCTTCGAAATGTTGAAGGCGACCGACGCTGCAAGGCACAACCGTATTGTTCTGAGTGCCTTTCTGTCGAGAAGGTTCCATTCTTCATCTTCCATATCCGTCGGCTTCTTTGATTTTCTGCCCAATGGTAGGTATAGATCTTTCTGATACAGATAATCTTCCATCTGCATCTTCCACAGTGAGAAGTTTTGGCCGTTAAATTTCTCGACCCTAAACTTACCATTTTCCGTCATTGCTCCCACTCGAACTAGGAACCCTTCTTTCCTGCGAGTTTATCAGCCAAATAGACCTTCGGCTCTGATACCAGTTTTTAAGAAATTTACTGCATAACATAAATAATTACTAAGAGGAGTAAATATAAAAATAACTAGCAACAACCATAAACACATAAACACAAATGTTTATCCGGGAAAACCCCAAATCTGGAGAAAAACCCAACCTAAGAAGATCTCATTAGCATTGGCCAAAACCCTGGCCAATCCGACCAAGTGAGCCTTCACCACTCACCTCTAGGTCTTACATTACAATGAAGTCCTTCCAACCTTTTCTAGGCTCCATTACATATAATACCACGGGCAGAATACTATGGGTGCACAATACCATGTGCCCCAAAACCATCACTATTTAACTTGGTCAACTTGGACTCTATCCCGAGTCAAGTTTACCTAACATAGGCTTGGTTCAAGAACTGTTTGCAAGGGCAAGGAGCTACAACATATTACACTGCTGTGTTGATGGTTATTGGAAGTTGTTTGGTGGAAGACCGTAAGCCTATCTTGCTACCACACCAATGTCAAAGGGCAGCATGATAATGGGTAGCATGATAAAGGGAAGCATGATAATGGGCAACATGATAATGGGCAACATGATAAACAACAGTGATAGAATGGCATACCTATAGCAGCCCTATCACAATGAATAGCAGTGATAGAATGCCATCTATTAGAACAACAATAGGATAATGGGAAACATGATAAACAACAGTGATAGAATGGCATACTTGTAGCAGCCCTATCACAATGAACAACAGTGATAGAATGCCATCTGTTAGAACAACAGCATGATGATGATGCACATTGGTATGGGCAACATGATGATGGATAAGATCATGGACATAGGCAGCATGATGATAATCATGATTAGTGCAACATGGTGCAATATGCAGTGATACAACAAGAGAACCAGATGTAGCACGATGATAGGTGAAGGAGTCACCTTGGAGAATCAGTTGAAGCAGAATGCCTTCAACTGATCTCATCGTTATACAAAATGATTTATGCTAGATCTAGATAAGTCATAGTGTTGACTTCTGTTGTAAATGTACTATCTCTCTCTCTCTCTCTCTCTCTCTTTCTCTGCTGAACTTTGAAGAACATAAAGAAGAATTGATCAAGGGTTTCCCCACATTGTGGGTTTGTCCCTGGATAGCACCACATCTTGTGTCCTCTTGTCTTGGCTTGTCTTCTGCGATTTATATTTATGTTATATCTACAATTTATCTTAATACTGATGTGATTGCTAACTGTGAAAATTTAAATAAATTGCTCTAGCATAGAACATACCTAAAATTAACATGGTATCGGAGTTGAGGTGAAGACAATGCCCAAGCAAGAGTGAAAGAGCAATCACCAAAGACAGTTGGGACAAGACAAAAGGATCAATGGGTTCCTCATAATTCACCCAGGGTGAAGTTAGAGCAGAGAATGTTATTAGAATGGTGCAGCGGAAGGTTTTGATGGCCTACGTAAAGATCACTTCATTGGGAAGTTCAAATCTAAGGGTGTAAGGAAAGGTAGATGCCATGGTTACGATAAGTTCGGCCATTATGCGAAGGAGTGTTTGAATGGCAGAGACACTTCTCTTGATGAAGACAAACAAATCATTCCAGGGTTGATGGAATGACAGGTAATACAGTTCATCAAGGAGAAATGGTCGACTCTTCAAAGAAAGCAAGGAATGCCAGGCACTTCATCGGATAGATAATCGTGGATTTATACTTGAAGCTGATGCCACCTATCCGGGAAAGGATGTTGGGAATGTTATCCCTCAACTGAATGAGGACAACTCGATTCATTTATAGAATCTCTCTTATGTACCTAATCGCAAGAAGAACCTAGTGTCCATTTCAGTAATGGAAGTCAAAGGTTACAGGGTGGCACTGATCGATGGAAAGGTACATGTTTGAAAATAGATTTTTCAAAGATGTTTTTGAGTTCAAGGCTGTATCAAGTTGCAAGAAGTCCACTGGGGATCATGTCCATTGACACAGCACCAGAGGTCTGTAAGTCAGATGGTGACAAGAATGCCTGAATTCAAAAAGAGCATGAAGGTACATGCCTGAAATGTACCGAAGGAAAATCTTATGAGGGGGACGATTCCCCTCATGCAGCAGGTCCACAAGTTTGGAACAACTCGAGGAAGAAAGCCCTATATGGCTTGAAGCAAAACACCTCGGGCATAGTATGAGAGGATTGATAGCTGTCTGATGAAGCTAAGATTCACTAGGAGTTAAATTGATCCAAAGCATCCGAAGGGTGTGGATGACATACCTCTCATACTGGCACCTATGTTTGACAGGTGCAGACCCTCTCATTTGTAGAAGATAGAGGGAGTTGGATTCCGAATGTGGAAAGATAAACTGCAAGCCTGTGACTACCTCCAAGATCTTAACTTTCAAGAAGTTATATGGTAGTGATGTCAAACCAGAATTGGGAAATGCCTCTGAGTTTCATAAACTCATTCGCGTTGATGTTCTTGAAGAACCTCCATCTAGACATATGTGTTGTAGTTAGCATGGTGAGCTCATATTTGGTTGAGCCTCACTGGATTGGTGCCAAGAATCTTCTGAGATATCTTCGGGGTACAATCTCTCATGGATTGAGATACACTGCCAAAAATATGAAACCACATGATTATTTGAATATTGAGTGGGCAGGCAGTGTGGAGGATCACTAGAGCACTTCTCAGTGCTAGTTCTCCTTGGGATCTACTTCGATATCTTGGATGAGCAAGAAGCAGAAGTCGGTGGCTTTGATAACCACTGAGACTGGATACATATCTATGAGTATGATCTCATATGAAGCTGCCCGGTTGAGGAAGTTCTTCAGTGAGCTGTCTGTACACATGATGAATACCACTATGATTCTCTATGACAACTAGAGGTGGGATTCGATTATTGAGGAATCCCGTATTCGATAATTGCTCCAGTAGATAGACATTAGATACTGCCTTATCTGGGATATGGTAAGTCAACGAGCAAGGAGTCTCCATCGCATTGAGACTGATGTACAGGTTGCAGACATTTTGACACAGCCCCAGGGAAAGATAAAATTTCTGATTTTTCTGAACGACTTGGAGTCGTCAAGAGACACTTGTAAAAGGGTCCTGCATGTTGCATACATTGAGCTCTGGGGGCTTGCGGTTCTTACTGGAGCAGCATACGACCACAGGGTGACTCACCCTCCTCTCGTGGTGCGCACTAGGACAAGATGATTCGCTCTTTTGTGGGACAGGTGATTCGCTCTCCTGTGGACAGGATGATTTGCTTTCCTATGAAACAAGATGAATCGCTCTCTTGTGGGACAAGATGATTCGCTCTCTTGTGGGACAGGATGATTCGCTTTCTTGTGTAGCAAGATGATTAGTTCTCCTGTGAGGTCTGGATGATGTGTTCTCCATGACGATTATGTAGCAGGATGATTAGTTCTCCTGTGAGGCCTGGATGATGTGTTCTCCATGGCAATTGTGTAGCAGGATGATTAGTTCTTCTGTGAGGACAAGATTGATTAAGTTCTCCTGTCAAGGCATCCTACCCATGCAGTTTGGGACTCATGGGAAGTACCTCTCATATGATCAATGAGTAGGGAAATGAGGATAGGGACCATAGTAGTACCGATGGACGCATCATTGTATCTACTATACTCCCTATGCTAGGATGACTTTTATTGATCTGGGATCAATGATACTGGTCTAGGACCAGTCGTAGGAGTTGTACCTACTATGACACTAACTTCGGGTCAGTTGCGACTGGTCTGGGACCAGTGGTACATACTCTAAGATTGACTTAGTGTCAGTGGAAGACTAGTCTGGGACCAGTGAGAGTGGTACATGCTATGACACTGACTTTGGGTTGGTTGAGACTGGTCCGGGACTAGTGGTACACTCTCTGAGACTGATGATACTAGTCTGGGACTAGTAGTAGGAGTGGTACCCACTATGACGCTGACTTTGGGTCGGCTGGGACTAGTTTGGGACTAGTGGTACGCACTCTGAGACTGACTTCGGGTTAGTGGAGAATGGTATGAGACATTCTCGATGAATTCTTCTTCTTCATGGTTCAACAGAGCTAAGTTGAGCAGAGCAGAGCAGAGCCAGCAGAGCTGAGCAGAATTGGGTAGAGCTGAGTAGGGTAGTGCAGGGCACTAATGGCAGAGATAGTACAGTTGGACATATGGATCAGCGGATGGAGTTCTCCCTAGTTGAGAGGGAGTGTTAAAATTGGAAACTAGGGCCAAACTCCATGTGGGTCAGCTTATTTATGGAATCTGATATTTTTATTGGATCCCTCTCATCGAGAGGTGTAGGATTGATCTAAAGATCATTCGATTCCGATAAGTATTTATGGAGATATGAATTTATTTTGATTATGGAATTATTATCAAGCTGACTAGCAACTTATGTAGGCTCAAGAAGCCCAAATGTCATGTCTATTTAACCTATATGTTTTTGGTATAAATAGAAGAGGATTTGATGTCATTTGTAAGACACATTGTTCATGTGATCTCCTCCTCTCCACGTCTTGGGTTTTTGGTGAAGGAGGGACATTAAGAAGAATACGATGGCCTTATGCCCTAGCTACTGTACGTTGCCCTAGATGTTGTATGTTACCCTAGCTGCAGGTCAAGGGAAGGCTCCTATCCTCTGCCCAAAGGAGTTCCAATAAATAGTCAACATGATGCCCTAATCTGCTGACAAGTATTGCCCTAATCCACTGTACAAGGAGACTCTTAGATGCAACAAAAGGAAACTTTAATCTGTGGTTAAGGAGAGGCCTAACCTGCAGTAAATGGAGGACTGATATGTAGTAGAGGAGGCTCTTATATCTACATCACCAAAGCCCTAATTCGTTATCATAAGGAGGCTCCTAAACCGCAGTCTAGAAGTGACCCTTAGCCGCAGCTAAAGAAGACCTGGCCGAAGATGTAACAAGTCCAAATTCACAGCTAAGGAGAGACCTTTAGCCACAACAAAATGAGTCATAACACAACAAGAAGAAGCCTGAAACAAGCATGAATTGCTGAAGGTAACAACACAGAGATAGAGGTTGTTCCTAGGCTTGGATCAAGAACTGTTTGTAAGGGAAAGGAGCTGCAGCATATTACACTGCTCCGTTGATGGTTATTGGAAGTTGTTTGGTGGAAGACCATAAGCCTATCTTGCTACCACACCAACTTCAAAGGGCAGCATGATAATGGGAAACATGATAAAGGGCCGCATGATAATGGGTAGCATGATAATGGGCAGCATGATAAAGGGCCGCATGATAATGGGCAGCATGATAAACAACAATGATAGAATGGCATACTTGTAGCAGCCCTATCACAATGAACAACAATGATAGAATGCCATCTGTTAGAACAACAACATAATGATGATGCACATTGGTATGGGGAGCATGATGATGGATAAGATCATGGACATGTGTAGCATGATGATAATCATGATTAGTGTAGCATGGTGTAGTATGTAGTGGTACAACAAGAGAACCAGATGCAACACGATGATAGGTGAAGGAGTCACCTTGGAGAATCAGTTGAAGTAGAATGTCTTCAACTGATCTCATCATTATACGAAATGATCTATGCTAGATCTAGATAAGTCATAGTGTTGAATTCTGTTGTAAATGTACTATCTCTCTCTCTCTTTCTTTGCTGAACTTTGAAGAACATAAAAGAAGAATTGATCAAGGGTTTCCCCACATTGTGGGGTTTGTCTCTGGCTAGCGCCACATCTTGTGTCCTCTTGTCTTGGCTTGTCTTCTGCGATTATTTATGTTCTATCTGCAGTTTATCTTAATATTGATGTGATTGCTAACTATGAAAATTTAAATAAATTGCTCTAGCATAGAACATACCTAAAATTAACATCTTGAGAAAACAAAAGCTCTCAATCTTGGATTTGCTAAAGGATCATAAACCTTAAATGAAATTATTAAAGTGCAACGGTCTCCTCTAAAAAGACAGGTCTTCAATATACTGAAGAAACATCTCAATCACAGAAGTCGTCAACCTCCACTAAAAGCTATCTTGATGCAACAAAGAGCAGTGAACAGTTTGACAATCGTCAGTAAAGGCATAAAGCAGATCACCAGGTGAATTAGGCTCAATTTACTTCAAGGATGAATAGAAGCCATAATAAACCTCAGGTAAATCGTACTCAATTTGCTTCAAAGATAAATATCAATAGAAACTACAATCACCATGTCAGTAGATTTGATAATCACAGGAACTTCTTTAATGGTCAATGTTTCTCATGTCATAATTTTGGACACAAAGCTGCTCAATTTGTTGCTTACAAAACTATCATGACTAGATAAGCACAAAATCAAAGTAATGTGACAGGGATCAAGAAAAGTTCCTATAATAACTTTTCTCTTCTTGAAAATGAAATAGAATGCTCAATCTGTAACAACTTTGGCCATGAAGAATCTGAATGCAGGAGTAAATTTCGGCAAATAGATCAAAAGGAGAAAACTCCATTAAATCCAAAAATATGGAGAAAGAAAGAACCACAAATTGAAAGATGTGGTATAGCCTTGTATGCATAAGGACAAGAAAACCAGTGGTACATCGATAGTGGATGCTCAAAACACATGATAGGTGACAAAGAAAAACTACACTCATATAATGCCTTAGAAAAGGAAAAGAGTGTCTCATTTGGAAACGACACTCCTACTGTCATAAAAGGTAAAGGCTCTGTTTTCTTGAAAGAAAAAGTTAAAGCTGGGAATGTTACGTATGTTGATGGCTTAAAGCATAACCTGTTGAGTGTGAGTCAAATGTGTGATCAAGGAAATGAAGTAGTGTTTTGATCAAATGGATGTGTTGTTCGTGAGCTTGATACAGGAGAAACTGTGATCAAAGGGAAAAGAACTCCAAACAACCTATACATACTCAAGGGAGGACAATAACAGTGCTATCTAAGCAAAAATGATGAAAAATGGCTATGGCACAGAAGATTGGGACATCTAAGCTTTTCTCAAATAAGAAAAGCATGCAGATTCCAGGCAGTTCGTGATCTTCCAGATATCAACATTCCTGAAAATACTATATGCAAATCATGTCAATTTTGTAAGCAAACCAGATCTCACTTCATCGAAAAGGAAGGGTCAGCCAGTAAGCCTCTTGAACTTGTTCATACTGATTTATGTGGACCATCAAGGAAAAAGTCACCTCGTGGAGAAGAATACTTTATATTGTTCATTGATGATTTTCCCAGAATGTGTTGGATAGGTATTCTAAAGCATAAAGATGAAGCATTTGAAAAATTCAAAGCCTTCAAAACCTTGGTTGAAAATGAATCAGATCGCAAAATCAAATGCCTTAGATCTGATCGAGGAGGGGAATTTACCTCAGATGAATTCTTTGACTTTTGTGAACAACATGGAATAAAAATACAGTTCTCCACCACAAGGACTCCTCAACAAAATGGAGTGGTAGAAAGGATGAACAGAACTGTTCAACAAATGGCTCATGCTATGCTAGATGAATCTAGAACTCCTGCAACCTTCTGGGGTGAAGCTGCATTCACCGCCGTCACTATTCTCAACCAAGAAAATGTTCGGGTAAACAACACTCAAACTCCACATGAACATTGGTATGGTAAGACTCCTACTGTAAAATACTTCAAAGTTTTTGGAAGCAAATGTTACATCAAAAGGACTGATGAAAAACTTGGTAAGTTTGAATCCAGAGCAGATGAAGGTATTATTCTTGGCTACTCTTCCCGAAGTAAAGGATATAATTTTTATAATAAAAGACTTGGGAAAATTATTGAAAGTATTGATGTTGTGGTTGATGAAGTATGCAAAAATTCAAAACAAATAAAAACCGAAGATTATGACAATGAAGAAGATGAGGATCATTTTCCCACATCAAATCACACTGAATCTGAAGAAGAAAAAAGCACCAGAAGAAGAGTTAACGATAGAAGAAAAGACTTCATCCAAGTATGTTCAGAAAAATCATCTAGAAACTCAAATTTTAGGGGAAAAAGGGGCAGGTGTGCAGACTAGAAGAACCATTACCGAAGCTTCAAGCTATCTAGCATTACTATCTTCCACTGAACCTCAAAATGTAAATGAAGAATGAAAAGATGAATGTTGGGTCAAGGCCATGAATGAAGAACTTGAGCAGATTGAAAAGAATAATACTTGGGAATTAGTTCCTAGACCTCATGATAAGAATATCATAGGAACTAAATGGATATTCAAAAACAAGCTGAACAAAAATGGAGAATTTATTAGAAACAAGGCCAGACTTGTTTGTAAAGGATATGCTCAACAAGAAGGTATAGATTTTGAAAAAAAATTTGCACCTATTGCTAGACTTGAAGCCATAAGAATGTTTCTTGCTCTTTCTAGTTTTCAGAAATTCAAAGTATACCAAATGGATGTAAAATATGCCTTTCTTAATGGAGACTTAGAAGAAGAAGTCTTATATTTAACAACCAGAAGGATTCATTCTTGGAAATGATGCAAAACTTGTATGCAAACTCAAAAAATCTCTCTATGGTCTAAAACAAGCTCCAAGGGCATGGTATTATCGTCTTGACAAATATCTCCACCAACAAGGTTTTTCAAAGGGGTCAGCAGATAGCAATCTATATACAAAGATGGACACTAGTAAATTGCTAATAATTGTTGTGTATGTTGATGATATCATTTTTGGTAGCAATGAAGAATCCATGAGTCAGAATTTTGATTCAGTAATGCAGCAATAATTTGAAATGTTCTTGCTTGGTGAGCTTACCTATTTTCTTCGTCTACAAGTTCAACAAAATAAAGATGGTATTTTTCTCTCACAAACCAAATATCTTAAACAGATCCTGAAAAAGTACGGCATGGAAGATTCTAAACCAGTATATACCCCAATGGTAACAGGATGCAGTCTTAGCTCAAATGATGAATCAATAGCAGTACATCAACCAACTTACAAATCCATGATTGGTAGTCTTCTTTATCTAACAGGTACCCAACCGAACATCATGCATGCAGTGGGAATAGTTGGAAGATTCCAAGCAAATCCAAAGGAATCACACCTTCAGGCAGTCAAAAGGATCTTCAAATATCTTCGAGGAACAAAGAACTTTGGTTTATGGTATCCTAGAGATACAGATCTTACACTTCATGCATATACAGATGCAGATTGGGCAGGAAGTGTTGATGACAGAAAAAGCACTAGTGGTGGTGCATTCTATATGGGTTCCAGGTTGGTGTTATGGTTCAACAAGAAACAAAGTTCAATTGCATTATCTACGGTTGAAGTAGAATACGTGGTTGCTGCATCTTGCTGCACACAACTACTTTGGATGATGCAAACCTTGTAAGACATTCAAATCACATGTACTCCACTCATCTCCATTCTATGTGATAATAGAAGTGCCATCAATATTTCAAATAATCTAGTCATGCACTCCAAGACCAAGCACATACCCATCAAATATCATTTCCTACGTGAACAAGTGCTTGAAAAAAAGGTCAAATTGGAGTATGTTCCCTCCAAAGAACAAGTTGCTAATATATTCACTAAACCACTGCCCATAGAGACATTTGAATATATCAAACAAAATCTGGGAGTAGTTTCTGCATCATCCTACTGTTAAATCCTATTTTTAAGAGAAAGGTGGTTATACGCGAGTTTCATGAAGCATAGTCGCATACATACGCTAGTTTTTGTGGGCACAGTCGCGTACATGTCGGTTTGAAGAAAAGCAATGGGCCAGTCTCAAGAAAAAGGGGTCTGCTATGGTCCTGTCAATTATATGCTCCGTTTGATGATGGTTTCAATCTGCTGATATATTGGTCCTCATAGTGTTGTTGATCACTTGATGTATATCTGATGATGATGATGCTTTGATATATCTTACTGACATATGCAATGATCAGATCTGACAGTGAACAGGTGGAACAGGTTCAAGGGGAGAACATGGTTGATGATATTTTGGGAACTAATAATGGACACATACAGGTTGCTGGTCTAGATGCTGTTGATAGATGATGCTGATGATAGTTGCTGATGACTATCATGGTCTTGTTTAAGATATTTGGTCCTTGTTATATATGTCATGTATATCTTTTAATGTAACGGTCATGAAAAGACCTAATTTGTAACCCCACTATGCATGGGATGGATGATGTAATGTTTCTTGTTTTTGACATGTATAAACAATTGATATATCCCACTTGGTTGGTGGGATGAGTCAAATTTGGTATATCCCCACTTGGTTGGGAGATGGATGTATGTATGAGTCATTGGTGATAGGAAGGTCATTTGTGATGTATGTATAGATTCATGTTCTTCTTTTAGAACATCTTTTTGCAGACTTTGCTTATGCTCAAGGGGAGCATGGACTCGATCATGGGAGCTCAATCAGCACACTTCAACATATTAGAGAATTCAGCATGCACTCAGGGGCAACCTGACCCTTTGCCCTTGATGACAAAGGGGGAGAGTGGCTTGGTATGGTTGTTGTTGCCATCAAGTCCAAAGGGGGAGATTGTTCGCATTATGATGTATGTGTTGTACTTGATGGCAACCCTCTTGTAGCAAAACAACTCTCGTGTATATGGGAACTAGATGAATCTACAGAAGAGATATCAAATTTGACAGAATGCATGAAAGTAGTGTTTACAAATGTGATGAAATACAGGGCAACTTCAAGGAATCAGTTCAGAAGGCAACTTACTCAGATGAAAGATCACAATATAGCAGGTAAACAACAAAGAATTACAGATCAGTCTTCACAGAATGAAGAAAGAGAGGTATATGTAGGTTCACCACTGACCAAGCTGCGTATACATGTAGGTTCACTGTATACAAGTTGCGTATACGTACACATGCACTTTCACAGAAGGAAAAGCGCATATACCTTGGAAAAATAAATTTTTGGTCTGAAGTATTTGGTCCATGGTATTTTGAGCCATGGTATTGGTCCAAGGTATCAAGTCTGAGGTATTGACCCTAGGTATTTGGTCCAAGGTATTGGTCCTAAGTGGTTTTGGTCCATGGTATTGAGAAAGGCCTACAAACTATAAAAGGAGGAGAATATCATTAGGCCAAGGTGTGCAAGTATCAAATATCTGATGAAGTGTGAGATCTAGTATGTAGATTATTGGGTTATGATGCATTGCTAGATCTGAACCAAGGATGAACCTTAGCCGACGATGAAGGATAAGATCTAATGATGTATCAGGATCTTAAGGCTTGAAGTGAATTATCTTTATGTGGTTTGATCATGTATCTGAATAACTGGCACATGTTGTAGTATGTAAATATGATGATCTGGGTATGACTGAAGTCTGGAATAGTTGTAATGTTTAAATCATCATTTATAGATCTGTACGCAAGTTCACTTTAGAAAAGGAGCGTATACACGCTGGTTCTGCATATCAAAGCAGCGTATGCATCATAAATTTGATTTGCAGATCTATACGCTGGTTCACTTTGAAGAAAGCGCGTACGCACGCAGGTTCGACACATGGAAGTAGCATATACCTTATAAAATATGTTTTAGTTGCTTCTGTTTGCTGTTGCAGTGTTCTGGGTTTTGGCTTGGGTTCTGGTTACTGTATTCTTATGACAACATTCTGAATGATCAGATTGATGGGTTGTCAGATTGATTGATTGATTCAATTGTGGTTGGTTCAAAAGGAGATTGGTTGATGCAGATATACTTGATGATTGAATGATGTTGTTGATGGATCCAGTCTGAAAATTTATGAAACGTGGTCCCTGGAAGAAAAGAGAAGGTTGTGGCCTTTTGTAGGCCGACACCTATGTACTAGTAAATATATCATCTAGTACAAGAGCTAGGGGGTTGTAGCTCCCTTCTAGTAGAAGCTGGAGAACGAGAGAAGGTTGTATCCTTCTACAGGTAGAAGCATGCGTATTGGTATAAGATTGCACCAGTACAAAAATTGCAAACAAAAATTTCTTATTATTAAAAGAAGACAGAGACGACAACATCAGGTGGTTTTCACCCACATTGGGTTTCCACCTTATATCTTGGTGTTCATGTGTGTGTGATGATTTATTTTGTTTTTTTCTGCACTGTCTAATGAATTCTTGATATACTGGTTAAAGTTCAATACATGATAATTTGGGTAAATCAAAAGATCTCTGCATATACGTTGGTTGCATTAAGTACAATTGCGTATACATGCTAGTTCACTAAGCTGAAGTAGCGTATAAAAATCAGTTTTGAAAATTAAATTATTGATCTAATAATACTAATTCACCCCCCATCTCAATATTATTTCCAACATAAAGGTGAATTAAAAGAAAAGAAAACTATTACTGATGGTTTACAAGATAATCTACTTGCATATGTTGGAAATCTGAGAAGGTCTAAAGATATGTATGATAAGATAGTTGGAATGTATGAATTCAACAATTTGAATGACATCATATACTTGAAATGTCAACTCAAAGACATGAAAATGAATAAGGGCGAGTTTGTGCAATCCTAAATTATGAGGATATCTAACCTTAGAGATCAATTACAAATAGTTGGGGAAACTGTGTTTGACAGGGAATTGGTGATCGTAACTCAAGAAGATCTCCCTCTTATTTGGGAAAACTTCATCATTACCATTAGAAACAACAATGTCCTCCCATCATTTGATGAAATTGTTGGAAATCTTACTCAAGAAGAATCAAGGATGATATAAAGAGGAAGGATTCAAAAGCATGAATAAGGAGTACCCGCTACATTCGTCACACAAAATAAGAAGAAGAAAGGAAAAGATGGTCCATCAAGAAAGCCTCCACCTTGAGGTCCAAAAAGAAGGAATGATAGAACATCATCTCACATTGAATGCTACAATTGTCACAATAAGGGTTATTATGCTCGAGATTGCCCCGAGAAGAATATTGGTCCACACTACAACACTAGAAGCAACAATAGGTTTGATTATCGAAGAAGAAGAAATGATCGAAGGAATGATCATACTGAAAGAGATGAAAGAAAAAGAATAAATGCTCCAAGTGACCATGAAGAATATCGTCATCCTCAAAAGAAGTCAAGATACTCTAGGTATGAAAGTATTGTTGGAAAACAATCTGAATGTATTCTTATTTCTGCTCTTACTAGTTCCTCGCCTCCATATTCGTGGGATAGTTAGTTGGTTGATAGTGGGGCCACTCATCACTTCTTTGGTTATAAGGAAGTTCTCTATAATTTGGCAGAGAGGGATTCAAATTTGAAAATAATTCTTGGACACAACTCCACTCATCTTGTTAAATTTTTTGGGTCCATCAAATTTCATTTCAATTTAGGAGAATTTATTTTTCTCCACGATGTGATGCATGTTCCAGGGTTAAAGGAGAATTTGGTATCAATATTTTCTATGGAAGATAAAGGGATGAGGGTTGCCTTCATCTGGAGAAAGGTTCTTACTTGGCCTATTGGATAACCTATGAGAGATGAATTCACATTAGGATCAAAATATGAAGGACTCTACAGGGTTACTGGAAGACCACTTCTAGCATTGGTCCATGATACTAATCATCTGAGTGAGCTATGGCATAGAAGATTGGCCCATCTACATTATGATGCTCTTTCGAAATTGGAGAAATTGGTCTCAAGGATTCCCAAGGTTCAAGCCCAACATGTTGGAGTATGTCCAGGATGTGCTTGTGGGAAGGAGACAAGGGTGCCATTCCCCTCCAGTGAGAATAAGTCAAATGACATCCTCCATCTCATTCATTCTGACTTGGGTGGTCCATTGCCTATACACTCTCTTGGTGGTCATCTCTATTATATCACCTTCATTGATGAATTTTAGAGAAATATGTGGATATATTATTTGAAGCACAAGGATGAAGCCTTCAAAATGTTCAAGGAGTTCAAAGCTTTGATTGAAAATAAATCTGAGAAGAAAATTAAGATATTCAAGTCTGACAATGATTGAGAGTACAATTTGAATGAATTCATTTATTTTTGCAATAAGGAAGGTATCCAATAAGGAAACTATTGTGTCCTATACTCCATAACAAAATGGAGTAGCTAAAAGGAATAATAGGTCTATTAGAAGCCACTTGTGCCATGCTCCATGATCAAAATTTGTCAAAGTTCCTTTGGGGAGAAGCAACAAATGTGTCGTATATGTTCAAAGCAGGGTGTCTCATCAAGCATCAGACAACAAGACCCCCAAAGAAGTTTTCACTGGTACCAAGCCTAATGTTAGCCATCTTCGTATCTTTGACTTCCCCTTATACTTTCATGTGCCGAAGGACAAAATAAACAAGTTGGAATCCACAGGTAAAAAAGGTACGTTTTTTGGATATTTTGAAAATTCTAAGGCATTTAGAATATATATTCCTAGTCAAAGGAAGGTTGAGATTAGTAGGGATGTAACATTCAATGAAGATTTTACCCTTGTAAAGGCAAGGGACCTTCCTCTGCTTCCTTCTCCTGAGAAGAATGATGATATGGATATTTTGGACGGTCCTTCTGTGCCCGAATCTGAGACAAATATTGTTGATGATCCCATGGAGCCCATGGATCCCTTAGATCCTCCTCCATGTGATCCTCCCACTAGGAAGAGGACACTTTGGCTTCTAGACACATTACAGGATGATGAGAGACGACCTCCTGTTCAAAGATCATTTAGAGAAAGGAAGAATCCATGTAGGTATCAGGGATATGTTGTAGCCATGAGCACTATGATTCAAGTCGAACCTCCCACTTTCGAAGAAGTCGTAAAAGAACAAGTTTGGAAATATTCTATGGCTGAAGAATATGAATCAATTATGAAAATGATGCATGGGATGTTGTACCGAGATTGAAGGGGAAATCTATGGTGACTTCGAAGTGGCTATTCAAGATCAAGCATGGAGTTGATGGTAGCATTGAGAAATACAAGGCAAGATTCATGGCTCGAGGATTCTCCCAAAAAGAGGGAGAATATTATGATGATATATTTTCACATGTGGCTCGATATACAACCATTCGTTCGATATTTTTCCTTACTGCAAGTCAAGGATGGACTCTTCATTAGATGGACGTAAAGACAACATTCCTCCATGGTATGTTACAGGAAGAAATATACGTTGAGAAGCCACAAGGATTTGAAGTAGAGGATCGAAGGAAACATGTATGTAGATTGAAGAAGCCATTGTATGGTTTGAAGCAAGCCCCCAGGGCATGGTACGCACACATAGACAGTCATTTGGTAAAGTTGGGATTCAAAAAAAGTAATGCCAATCCAAACGTCTACTTCAAGGTAGTCCAAGGTATGTCATTGATTTTGGTTTTATATGTTGACGATTTATTCTTGATAGGTAGTGAACCCCTGATTATTGAGTGTAAGAGGGAGCTAGCCTCTGAATTCAAGATGAAAGACCTTAGACTCATGCATTATTGTTTAGGCCTTGAGGTGTGGAAAAAATCAGGCGAGATTTTCCTTTCACAAGGAAAATATATTGTGAAGTTGTTGGAAATATTTGGAATGACAGAATGTAAGTCACTAGACACACCAATGGAAATGAACTTCAAGAAGTTATGTGGAGAACCTGCAGGACCCGATTTGGTGAATCCAACAAAGTATAGACAATTGATTGGGGCTCTGATGTTCCTAGTGAACACCCATTTGACATATGCTATGCAGTGAATACATTGATTCAATTCATGACTGAGCCTCTCCATGCACATTGGATTGCTGCAAAACATATTTTGAGATTTTGCATGGGACTATCACACTTGGTTTGAGTTATTTTGCTGGAGATATTTCACTTCATGGATACACTGATGCTGACTGGGCATAAAACATTGTCGATAGGAAGAGTACATATGGATGTTGTTTCAGCCTTGGATCTGCCATGATATCGTGGATGAGCAGGAAGTAGAAGTTCGTAGCATTGAGTACCATCGAGGCAGATTATATCGGCGCTAGCATGGATACTTGTAAAGAGGAGAGCTATTTGAGCAAGTTCTTGTGACAACAAAAGTGGAATCCATCTGACAGAGATTCCCCTATTTCATGACTAGTCTAAGCACATAGAGATTCGATATCACTTCATTCGAGACATGATGCAAAGAGGAGTCATTCGACTCCATCAAATACCGAGAGATGAGTAGATTTTAGATATTCTCACCAAGGCTTTTCCGAAAGGGAAGTTCTTGGTCTTCAGAGAGTAGCTTGGAATGATGGATGTGACCCTTCTTGGCAAGGGGCATCACTGATTGAAAACACTGAGCTAGCTCTTCCCCCTTGTCTGAGCTCCAAAGGTGAGGAATTAAGATAGAGGGCTCCTGGGTTGAGGGATCTCTAAACAATAGGGTAGTAGATGTTGCTCCCCTATCTTGATATTTTCATATTATACCCCAGTTAGAATCATACCCACAAGCTCAGCTTGTTGGGATTACCACTCCCCATCTGGCCAAGGAGTTGAGAGTGTAATTGGGGTTGTACAACCCATGCTAATTATGATGTAGGTCTTCTACCACATGACTCTTGAGGGTCATTGTTGGGAAGATTGAGTGAGCAATAGGATGGGTTGAAATGTGCTCCCCTATATCACCTATTTTTATATATGGGGTTGTAGATTTTTAGCTCCCTCATGATATTCCGGGTTGAGATGTGCTCTCCGAAGTTTTAGTAGATATAGTTGAGCAGAGATGGGACATGATATGTTGACAGGATATACATGACAAGATGTTCGATGATTAGATATTGACAGGTGGAATTCTCCCTAGTTAAGTGGGAGTGTTAAAATATGAAAATACGGTCAAAATCCACTTTATAAAACTCATTTTATGGATATTATGATTTCTTTGAATTCCTCTTTTTGAGAGGACCAAAATTGACCTAATTATCACTCAAATTGGATAATGGAAAGTGTACTTATGAAGGAAAGCCCACATATGCACATTTGGACAAGGTCGGCCCCAAAGCTAATTGGACACCCATGGAAGTTAAATAAAAGTGACCTCAAGCTCATTTGAACATAACTAAGAATCTTCTTCTTCTCTTCTTCATTGATTGATTCACACAGGTCTGAGCTTGGGACGACAAAATAAGTTCACAAAGGTATGAAATTATAGGGTTCGAGGCTCGCAACTATTTTAGGGTTTTCAGTTAGAGTCGCTAGCTTGCCACAGGGTAGATTCAACCATAGTTATAGGTATCATAGGCTCAAGGGAGCGAATAGAAACCTTCAGTCTCACACACAAATCCTCATCCATGTGACCAGGAAGTTTTAATAAGTTTTGATCATTGACCACAATTGACCGCAGACAGGAAAAGTTGTCTCTGAGATATCTTGATGCTGTAATCATATTTATGACTGTGATTGGGATATTGGATGATATTGTGTTAAGCTCATTGTACTCTCTGCTGAACATTTTATTACAATCTAATAGAAGAATATTTTTAAAAGGGTTTTCCCCCTAGTGGGGTTTTTCCCTCGTCCTTGACCAAATCCAATGTCTCATGTTGATGTGTTGATTGTCTCCTTTGTCATTGCATTTGTTGTTCTAACTTCAATCACTGTTGATGAATGGAAAGACTAATTGTATTTGGAAATATGGCTAATTGAAGTATTGAATTGGGCTAAAGTAATTGATGCAACATAGAACAATCTGAAAAATTAACAATATTTTACTCTTAACTTGGATTCTTTACTATATATTTTCTCTTTTCTATTAGGTTTGATTTTTATTTTAATGATCATTTTCTATTTTAATTTATTTTATGTTTTTATATATTCTTAATTTCATTTATTTATTACTTTGGATCTTTATTTTCAAGTTTTTTTTAAAGTCTTGAGCGTTTCTTGTTTTTTAATTAATTTTTATTGTTATATTATCTATATATATATTCTTCTTAAGTATATATATATCTATATACTTAGAAGAAATATATATATATATTTTATTAGAAAATAATATATTATAATGAATAATATATATTATATTATATATGTTTTTTTTACTGTGTAACATGTAGTGTTTTGTTTAACTTGATTTAGGCATTATATTTTTATTAATTCCATTTTTGTTTCATTCTTTATATTATTATAAATGATTATTTATTCTTAATGGTATTATTGAATGTTATTTAATTTCTAGTATATTCTTTAGGATTGTTTTATTTTGTTGTTTGACTTGATTTTCTGTGCATCGCCTTCACTATTTATTCTCTTGCCCAGATCAAACTTTCCATCTTAGTCCGCACGATGAACCACGCTAGATGGTTCAAAATGCGTAGAAACAAAAATTCCATTGTGATTTAAATATTTTCTTTTACAAAACATGGATCACAAAAGGCTAAATTCAAAAATTTAATAGTCTTATGGGAGGAAGGAATAAAAAATTGGTTAGTTACATTTGTTCACGAGAATAAAGACCAACTATCGACCATCAAACAATTATGCTTAGATTCAAAAGAAATGGAAGAGGAAATATTTGCATTAAGGGTAAAACAAGAGATAATTGTTCCACCTATGAAGGAGTATATTGAAGAATGGCTTGAAATATCTTTAAATGAAAATGTTAATATGAATAATTGCCTTAAGTTATATTAATAGATTTATGAAGCCTAATATATACTCCAACATTTGACGTCAACAACATAGAGAGACGATTCATTCCACTAGATATATTTATTCAATTTTGTGAGTTTTATATTTTTATTTGAAGCAATTTCCCATGTCCTAAAGTCGACCCTTGGCTACATTTTCTTATTTTATTCCATGTTAGTATATAATATTTATCAGTCCATAAGAGCCCCATCCCAGTCCCTTAGGGGCAAATGCATTCAACTTACTTTTAAGTATCCTGAACTTTTTAGAGTACTTAGACATCTGCTTTATTTGAATTTAATTTATCAAAGTTTGTAATATTATTTTTTACTCTTGTAGAGAGCTATTTCTGGGCATACATGATATTTGTAGATTCATAGACATTTGGTTAAGCATTGAGATATCATGAATTTTCTCCTATGAATTTTTATGATATTGAATGAATGGAATCATTTTAGAGCTCTATATGATACATGGACCATTTCTTTATTTTATGTTTATGTATTTGCTTCAAATGTGTCTTCCTCAAGATACGTGAAGGGATTTATACCACATAATGAATCATCAGTGAAATAATATTTTTCCTTTTTCTCTTTCATTTAAATCACTTGGGTCACTCACGTGCAAATATATATAGTTGTTGTTTTACAAAATGACCTCTTCCTTGATACCATAATGTTCTAACAGAGGCTTGGCATCTTTTTTCCATTCTCACTTGAGTCACAAATGATTTTGACTAGACTTTAAAGCAGCCTTAGGAAGCCTTTTGTCTTTCATGTTGTTTATTTTGTTCTTGCACATTAAATACAGTTCTCCAAAGATGTTGTCACCCCAAAATTAAAAACCATATAATGTAACAAGAGTGACATGAGTCTCAAAAAGGGGTTTCTTCTTATCCCAGAGCCAAAGGTCCATTAATTTTTAATTGTTTTCAAGCCCATAATAACCTTTCCACCCTCCATTTATCCTATTCTTTATGTTATAGTTTCAAGTGATGTTGTAATAAAAATTGATCCTAAGATCTTTGAATGAAATCATCTTCTTCGAGTTAATATCATCATATTAGTGTAAGTATTTTTTTTGCATTTCATTATCATAACCTTTGCTTTATCAGTGTTAATAGTGATACCCATACAAGAAAAAAGTCCTTGATAATATCTTGCATGTAGAGATCATAGTGACTTCTTGTCATAAGAACTATATCATTAGCATAAAAAGGAAGGATGGTGAATGATTCTAGCTAGGGCTATGACAATACACCTAGCTTTTTCTAAGAAACCCTCTAACTTGTCAATGTATATGCCAAAAATGGTATGGGTAGGGAATAATCTTGCTTAACTCCCATATTACAATTAATTTCTTCTTGCCAATACTTAGTTGCTCCTAAGCCTGGGAATAATGTTCTCATATAGCCTTATCAGAATTACTCAACAATATTACTAAATTATTACCCTTGGTGACTTCTAGAGAACCCAACAAGGGCTTCCAAGTAGGGAGAAAATAAAACAAATCAAAGCGGGATGGTCTACCAAAATCATGTGTACAAAATTAATGACCAAATGACTAATGGTTTATTTAAAACTATTAAAGTTTTCCAATGTCTTCAACACTGAGGAATGATTAGAGACTCCATTTTAATTCTAAAATATATGTTAAATGAAGTTTCGAAAGTCATTAAGACATCATGGGGTAATGAGTTTGACAATTTAATAGACTTATGGGAGGAAGGAATAAAAAATTGGTTAGATACATTTGGTCACGAGAATAAAGACCAACTATCGACCATCGAACAATTATGCTTAGATTCAAAAGAAGTGGAAGAGGAAATCTTTGCATTAAGGGTAAAACAAGACATAATTTTTCCACCTATGAAGGTGTATATTGAAGAATGGCTTGAAAGATCTTTAAATGAAAATTTTAATACGAATAATTGCCTCAAGTTATATTAATAGATATATGAAGCCTAATATATACTCCAACATTTGATGTCGACGACATAAAGAGATGATTCATTCCACCAATCATCCTTTTGCAATTTTGTGAGTTTTACATTTTTATTTGAAGCGATTTCCCGTGTCATAAAGCCGACCCTTGGCTACATTTTCTTATTTTATTCCATGTTAGTATATAATATTTATTGGTCCATAAGAGCCCCATCCCAGTCCCTTAGGGAAGAATGCATTCAAGTTACGTTTAAGTATCCAGAACTTTATAGAGTACTTTAGACATCGTCTTTATTTGAATTTAATTTATCAAAGTTTGTAATATTATTTTTGATTCATGTAGAGAGCTATTTCTGGGCATACATGACATTTTTAGATTCACAGACTTTTGGTTAAGTATTGAGATATCATGAATGTCTCCTAATACTCTTTATGATATTGAATGAATGAAATCATGTTAGATCTCTCTATGACATATGGACCATTTCTTTATTTTACGTTTATGTATTTTCTTCAAATGTGTATTCCTCAAGATATGTGAAGGGATTTTTACCACGAAATGAATCATTGGGGAAATAATATTTTTCCTTTTTCTCTTTTATTTAAATCACATGGTTCACTAACATGTGAATATGTTGAATGTTTAAATTATCATTTTGAGTTGATTAGAATATACAAGTGTGTGAAAGAGTAACACCTCTATAAAATGTAGAAAGAGCTTAGATAAGTCCCTAGTAAGTTGACTCTGGTCCCTAACAGGAAAAAATATCAACTTTTTTGGTAACTCATTGGGGTTTGAAAAATTGTATATCTTATCTATAGTACATGAATCTTATTGACCTATTCTCATTAGATTGGAAGACCAAATAAGTGTCTTCAATTAGATATACCTGGTTTTAAAGACATAATTTTTTTTTAAAGAATTTAAAATATCTTGGCAATATTAGGCCCAACAAGAGCTTCCAATCCCTTGAAATATTGAAATGTAACTCTTGTAAAGAAAAATCTTGAATCTAGAGGAATCCAAGATATTAGAGGTGCCTTTAACCAAAAGTTAGAGTAGGAAGATTTAAAAAAAAAAACAAGTACTTCTGTGAAGGAGGATTTTTTCCTTCGCTCCTGAACAAAACAAAATTGTAGATAATGAAGAAAGGTGAGAAGAAAAGAATAATTAGAGACTAATGAATCAAACACGAAGTCATAGAGTAAGTTATTTGTCCTTAGAAGGGGAACAACACCAGTTAGTAAATCTACCTCTATGAGTGGTGTGAATATTAAATGGTGATGGTATCATGAATCTCAAAAATGATATGCATCCGTTTCTAGCTATTTGTGATATTCATGGAACATAGCATGAAGATGTTATGGTCAGGATGTTTCTACAAACCTTGGTTGGACCTACTTATGATTGGTATCTCTCTTTTCCCAAGGGTTCAATCACATCTTTTAATTATCTATAAACTAATTTTATAGGAAGATACACTCAAATTATTCGATACCATACTCTCTTAACCCAGTTTATAGAAATTCATTTAGGAAAAATAAATTAAAATTAGATATTTCAATCTTTGATTTTTTAAGACCTTAACAAAAATAGCACAAGAATCACATCCCAATGATCCAATTATATTTGGGTGTTCTAAAAATGTAATGCCTACAAATGTCAAATATGCAATTTAATTTTCTCATATTGCTATACTACAAGAGGTCATGAGGAAAGCATGAGAAATGGAAGAAGATGTTCTAGAAATAAATATTGACCATGATATTATTTGCTGAAAGTCTAAAGGGTGATGTCTTCCCTGAAAAGTTAAGAACTAAGATGACCAACACTAATTCTAAATGTGTAAGGAAAATAGGCGGAAGCGGTATCATTCATGTTTACCCTCAAATGTGCAAAATATTCTAACTTTAAATGGACTATCCCATTCAAAGATGGATACAAAAATTGCATAATTAAATAGAACTGTGAGGCAAATTCAAAATGAGATAGTCTAGTCCCCTAGGGGGTCAACTCAATTGGTAATCTGAGGTATGTGAAATTGTTGAAACTCAAGAGACCCAAGTTCAAATCCCCCTACTTGAGACCTGTTTTACGAAGAGGAGGATAGGTCGTAGACCCCCAGAGGTTTACTAGTAGTTACGTGTCAGGCGGGTTGCTGGGTTCCTCTAGGCCAAAAAAAATTAAAAAAAAAATGAGATAGTCTAATTAAGAAGAGGATAAGAGTAATGACCTTGAAAATAACAAAATATTGGAGGACCAATATATGGTTTTAGAGAAAGATTAGAAAGAATCAAGAATAATGACAATATTTTTCCAAGGGGACCTAGAGCCCCACATTTTCATAATCCTAGTGTTACAGTAATGGAAGATGAATAAATAGATGTAAATGATAAATTCGTTGCTACATATCAAATGAAAAATGATGAAAATCCATTGATTCTTGAATCTATGGAGGTGGAAGATGATATAGCATCAATCCTAGAAGAAGAATTGAGTTTAGAAGAGGAACAATTTATCAAGACAAAATAAGACAATGCAATTCAAACAAGGGCCCACCTAAATAAAATGAAAGGAAAAGGCCCAATTTCTCAACCAATAACAAGAGCTCAAGTTTCCTATTAGATAACACAAAATGGGATTACAGATCATAAGCCCATCTCTTTATCTCTCATGGAGAAAGAGCATATGGGTCCATTTCCCTTCAGATTTAACCCATTATGGCTAGAAGACAAAAGAATAGTAGAAATAATCCAAAGAAAATGGGCCAACTATGTTGAAGGGTCACCATCTTTTGTGCTAGAAAAAAAACTCAAAATGGTGAAAAAAAGCTTTGAAATATTGGCCAAAAGATCAATATGTTGAACCAAACCAAGAAAACATAGATCTAAAATCCCAGCTAGGGGTGATCCATTAGCAAACTGAAAGCAATCCCATTGAAGAATAACATAAATCCCTTGACAAAGAGCTTACAATCAAAATTAAAAACATCAGTAGGAGGGAAGAAGAAAAGTGGAGATTAAAATCAAGGAATCTATAGTTAAAAGTCAGAGATAGCAACACAAAATATTTCTATAAACATGCTCAAGCAAGAGAAATGAAAAAAAGATAAAGGAAATACAAGGCCCAGAAGGGAAAACAATAAAGGGATATGAGGAAATAAAGCGGATAACCCATCAATATTTCAAACAACAATATCAAAAGGATCATTAGGACAATAACCAAAGTGTAGATATGCTACTTAAGTAAATTCCAGCCATCATATCTAAAGAAAGAAATCAAGTACCCACATAGAATAAAATGAGGTAATGGAAGCAATATGGAATCTAGGAGCATATAATGCACTCAAACGAAATGGTTTCACTATACATTTCTTCAAAGCCTTTTAGCTTTTAATAAAATATTATTTATGTAAAATGTTGGAATGGACAAGAAAGAAATGGAAAGTTTGGGGAGGAACCAATTCTACCATTCTCGCCTTGATTCATAAAGATGTCAATCCCATCTCCTTTGTTAGGTTTAGACCAATAAGCTTGTGCAATGTCTCCTATAAAATTCTCTCCAAAGTTATAACTGCCAGACCAAAAAGTCATAAATAAATTGATGTTAGAGAATCAAAGTGGTTTTATAGACAACATATAGATTATAGACAACATAATCTTAGTTCAAGAAGCAATTCATACCAACAACACATCTAACATCAAAGGTGTGGCAATAGATCTTGACAAGGCTCAACTTTTCACTTATTTGATCATGACTTTCTTCTTAGAGTCTTAGGAAAAATTTGCTTCAACTCTCTATTTGTTGAATGGATAAAGGCTTGCATAAGCGCACCATGGATAGCCCCTCTGGTCATTGGAAGACCCACACAGTTCTTTCAAACTTCAAGGGGACTAAGACAAGGTTGCCCCTTGTCTCCTCTTCTCTACGTCATAGTGGCATATTTACTAAACAAAAGATTATAAATTGCTAGTCTCAATGGAGATTTGATAGGCCTGCAAATTGTCAGAGGAGTAAAAACTTTGAACCATGCACAATTTGTAGGCGACATTTTTTCTTGGCAATGCATTTTAAATCATAGGTAGGATATTCAAACAAATTTTGCAAGATTTCACTCTAGCATCTGGAGAAAAATCGATACTGAAAAAGGAAAGATCTATGGGTGGAATACTTGAGATCGTAAAATGTAAGGAATTGCAGACATTCTTGGTTTCAAATGGAAGAAAGATTGGTCTGCTTCCAATTACTTGGGACTGCCCATTTTCTATAAAGGGAAAAACCTTAAAATTGGGTATGCATTATCACCAAAATCAATAGGAAAATCAAGTCTTGGGTCGCACATTGGATCAATATAATAGGAAGAGTAATTTTGGTAAAATCCACCTTATCCACTTTCCAAATATTTCAATCTTCAACTCTTCTGGCACCTAAAAGCATTCATGACAACATAAAAAAAAAAAAAGTATTAGAAATATTATATGGCAAGGAGGCAAAACTACAAGGAAAAAATACCATCTGGTGAACTGGGAAACAATCAAGTTGGACATATAAGAAGGATGTCTCGATATTATCGATTGTGTTCTTCTAAATCATACATTAGGAGAAAAACTAGCATGGAGACTACTAAAATATAACAACTCCTAGTGGGCTCAATCTTTGTTAAGGAAATACTTGCAAAATACAAATGTCGAAAGGCCAGAGCTTCTAAACTGGAACTTGCACTTCAATACTTTGTCAAAAAATAATAAACATAATAATGAAACATTTAAGCTAGACACCCGAAAATGGAAAGAAAATCAACTTATGGGAGGATATTAAAGGTGTCAAAATACTCTAAGAAGCAAGATAAGATTTCAATTTTTTGGAAATTTAGATGAATGGTCACAATTTTGTTCATCTTTGGGATATATCTGAGTCGAAAGAAAGAAATGGTCTATGGGACTAATCTCACAGTTCCAGAGGAGTTAAATACTGCTTACTCTTCCATCCTAGGTGCGTTGAAAGGACATGCCCCTATAAGAAATAAATATGAAGACAAAAGAGGATGGACTGAAGAGAACAAATATTTATGTGTCAAAAGCTACTATGATCTAGCAAAGACAAAATCTAAAAATGCTCACATAAGGACAATCTGGAAAGAATATAACATAAAGACAAAATTCCCAAGGTAAATATTTTTTTTTGGTTATTAGTGCAAGGGAAAATACTTACATCTAAAAATATAAGAAAGAGAAATAAAAAGGGCCCCCAAATATGTGCATTATGCCAAAACTCAAAAGAGAACATTTCTCATTTATTCATGGAATGCAACTAGACTAAAAAAAAAACTTGGGGGTCAGCTTTGGAAGAGTTGCAGATTTTCATTGACATCCCAAAAGGTTGGACCTCCATGTCCCAAACGCGGTATCTAGATTATCATCTAAATCTAACAGGGAAAAATATTTTTAAGAGAATAATTAGTGCCCTTCCAAAATACATCTATTACAGAATCTGGCTGGCTAGAAATAAAGACCTTTTTAGCAACAATTTCCTTCATGCTCTTCTCTATGCTGTAAAAGCAAAAGCTATTTTGTTTGATGCCTTGTCTTCAATCAAATTATTAGGTAATTGGGAGGATAACCTTAGCACAAGGGAAATCTTATGGCTGTGAGGACTGAGAGCAATGTTAACACAAGAAGATATAGACCAAAGAGCCATCCTACCTGGGAATTAAGATTATGTCAAGCTAATTTAAAGAATCGGGAAAGACATAAGGGAAGCTTTATCCTTTATTTTTAAGGGGCTTCCCAAGGAAACCTCGGTTCATTAGGAGTAGGAGGCCTGATTAAAAACCTTGTTGGAAGCACCTTTTTTACCTTTTCTCAGGGCCTAGGCCATAACACCAACAATTGTGCAGAGGCTTCAACTCAGTGGAAGGGAATCCAATTTCTCTTGAGGAATGGCTTTAAGAAATCCATTATCATGGGGGATTCAAAATGAGCAATTCAACACTTTAACAATGACTTTGTGGATGAAGGTTCTAGTTTGATATGGAAGAGAATAGGGGCTAAAATATTTTTGTCCATGAGCTTAGATGGGTTTCATGTTTTGAGGGATAGAAATCAAGCAACTGAAAAAAAGGCTAATGAAGGTGCTATGTTAACCCAAGGAACCATTCAAATCAAGGACCAAATAAACACTAAGCATCCTCCATAATGGTGCAAAAATTTATCTCAATTGGGCTTCTTCAAAGTGCACATCCTCTAGTACAAACAATAAATATTCTCAGCTCTCAATGTACAAAGTTGGACATGGCTAGAATCCAAACTCCTCTATGGAAAAATATTCCCATGTCCTTATTAAATCATTCCCAGTCCATCCCAATGAGTAACAACATTTATGCATTCTCAAACCTCTTAATTTCAAACCCATAAAGTTAGATTCTAAGTATTACAGACTCTATTTGTGACGATACAATTGTTCTCCCAACAAGGATCATGGAAGACGCTTTCAAGGATGGGTATGGAAAGGTTTAAAATTAACAACAATAGGGTAAAGTGTTGAATTTCAATGACAACAGGTATTGTGATTGAGCCCTTTTTCCAAAGCTTGTAGAGGTAGTGTTGTCACTGCGAAAAACACCCTCCAAAATTTGCCTACACTTAAATTTTGGAGCCTACTGTGGATCCTGTGATCGGTCATTCCATAGTCGCTTCTCGGTTAGTGATGTTTTTGGGCTCCCTTCTTTGATTGGAAGTGTCGAAGTCACTTGATCACACATGCTTGATCTGCAACAAGTGAACGAGTGCGATATTTTACACAAGCTTCAAAGAGAATAGCATGGTCCTTCAAGATTGTGCCTGTGTAATGTCCAATCCATGTCGACGGTCATTACACACTGACACCGACAATTTCTCACTTCAAGCTGCATTTGTATTTCTATTTTTGTGAGTTTTGCAAATTGTCGCTTCCGCGCACCTTTGTTTTCGCGAGTGTCGCTTTCATGTTTTTAGTTGTCACTTTCGCTTGATTTTTCTCTAATTAGTGTTGTTTGCATGTTATCTTTACTATGACATATGTTACTTTCATTGTTGTTCACATATCACAAGTGTCATTCACACTGTAGCAATCGTTGTCTTTTTGAATGTTAAGTGTCGTATGATGTACATAAGCTTCTTTTGGTAGTTTCAAGAGGTTATCTTTGTGAAAATGAATTGATCTTACCATGTAGACATCTATCACACTCATTTCCAAAGTTTTAAGCTTTGTCACACAAGTGTCGTCATTGCCATCGCAAAGTGTATCTTTAGTGCTGCACTTGTCGTAAGTTGTCACAGTAAGGGGAGTATGTGTTCATGTGTTTCGGATGATCTATGATGTGTCATCAAATGTTAAGTGTGTGGTCACAGTCAAGTCATATCACTATTCACATCAGTTTCATTGATCCCACACTTAGCTAAATTTATGCAAATTCCCAACAAATTAGCCTCATCCAGTCTTCCTGAACTACACATTACACAATCCCAGCCATCAAGCTGAAACCTTTCCTCTTGACACTGTGCAATGTGCAGTTCCCGCCTCCCAGGATTATGTACTGCTCAAGCCCGAGCCTTGGCCTCCAAAATTACACAATTCAGCCCTCGAACCTGGCCCCAACTACGCACTGCACAATTTCCGAGCTCAAGCTCAAACCCATATGATCCAAGTGGATGTTGGTGGCCACCCACCTATCCCATTCAGACCCCCGCAACTGTCTCTTTCAGTTTTTCAGTTTCCGTAATTGTAGCACAATTTACTATTTTTAGTAGTTTTTTTCGGGTCCTGAACTTCTGGAGCCGTTTTGAGGCCCTAAACGACGTTGTTTTGGGAAATCTGGGGGCAACATGGGTCCATGGACTGATGTTTCCTTTCCCAAAGTGGTAGTTCTTGGATAGATCTTTCTAATGAGCTATCATACGCGTCAAACGGAGATTGTATGCCAAAGTTACGACCCCGGGAAATTGACGTACCAATTTGGGCCCACAATTTGGCGTTTCATCTTCTAGGGTTAGGTTTTGGAATGTGAAGGGTTTTCCATTGTTTCTCAACAATAAATAGGCCTTCGAGCCTCATTTTAACACAATTCAGAACAGTTCATAGGCATGTAGCCGCCACATCTCTTCCAGAGATAAGCTACCATCGCCCTAGCTGGTTTATTTTCGACTCTAAGCATATTTCAGTGTTTTCCATTCATGGAATGAAGTATTATTTCCGCTGCATCTTTGTGTATATGGTTATCTCTTTAATTTGTTGCGTTCTTGTTTAAATCCGGATCAGTGGTATCATAGCGGTCTGCTTTTTCTCTGTTTTTCTTTGCATGTCCCCAACGAGGTCGGGATATAAGGAGTTAGGGGTTGAACTGGTTGAACCTTTGCAAGACCAGCCTCGCAAATCCCAACGGCCTCCCATGGCAGATGAGAAGAAAGACGAGGGGGCAGGAGATCCTATCAAAATATTGCTCGAAGAAGCCCTCGAGCGACAACGGAACACGATGATGGACAGCTTTGCCCAGATCCTTCAGCGGCTACCCAAAAGCGACGCATCGGGTTCCAGCAGCTACTCTAGAAACGCCATGTTTGAAATCCCCATATTCGAGGGTCAGATAGACGCAGATGCCGTAGATAAATGGTTAAATCTGCTAGAGGGTTATTTTTCTGTTCATGAATTTTCAAGCTCGGAAAAGATTGTTTTCGCTCTTCTCAAAGCAGCCCCCCACATCAAGGACTGGTGGGAAACCTACTGCGAGCAGAAGGATGAAAGCACAGGCTCACTATTTTCAGCCGCACCCACTTGAGATTCATTCCGAGATGCGATCAAGGAGCAGTACTACCCTATCAAAAGCTATGAGGACAAATACATCAAATGGACCACACTGCGGCAGGGACGAGACCAAGATTTTCCAGAGTTCACAAACATTTTTCACACCCTTTGCACACAGTTGGGTATCAAATATTCTGAGCTGCATCTGGTACTCAAATACCGCGGCTGCCTACACAGATACATCCAAGAAGAGATAGAGTTCTTGAACATCTCCTCACTCGGCACAACATACCGATACGTTGTCAAAATCGAGCAAAAGTTCAAACAGAAGAAGCGAGACTTTGGATCTGCAAATCCGAAGCCCAAAGGACAAAGCCAAGGCGGGGTGACCCAAGACAACCCGTCGATGTCACAAGAAAAGAACAACACCATGAAGCCGAAGAAGGACACAGGAAAGTGGTGGGAGTTCCATAAGAGTCCCACTCATAACACAAGTGAGTGCTGGACCAAGCAGTCACTGGTGGCTGAGTTGAAGGCTTCTGAATCAGATGCATGTTCTGACCCTGAGCCAGAACCCAACAAGGGGAATGGCAAAGGGAAGTAGATCATTGATGCGGATCCCAGTGCCACTGTTGCCACTGCCAAAATCCAGAAAAATGAGCCCGAAGATCCAGAGGAGGGGGAATGTCTTTTCCACTCACAGATGTGGGTGAAGGGTTCGCTGCTGCAATTCATTGTCGACAGTGGCAGCCAAAAAAACCTCATTTCAGTAGAGGTCGTGAAGCGGTTGGGCCTACCGACTACACCACACCCGCAACCATACAATATTGGGTGGCTTCATGAAGGACGAGATCTAAAAGCTCGCCAGCATTGCCACCTTCCCTACAACATCATGTCTTTCACAGACGAGGTATTGTGTGATGTTACACCTCTGGATGTTTGTGATGTACTATTAGGCCAGCCATACTTTTGGAGGCGACATGCTGTATATGAGTCAAGGCCTCGTGCTATCATTATTTCTTTGAATAATTCATTATACAAGATATTGAAGGTAGCCCCACCTACCGCCACATCTTTGATCACTGCTAAGAAAGGCGGCAAGCTCATCTCCCAGACTAGGAAATTCATCTGTTTGGTTCACTCCCAAAGTAAGGGGAAGATTGTCACCACATCCATGACCCCCGCAAAGGGTTCCTCCACACAGCAGCAGCAGCAAAGGGATATGGTCATGACATAACATAGGAACAACTTCTCCTCACCCATAGGGGTACCACACAAGTTTCAGGTGGGAAACTAAGTCTAGTTGCAACGACAGAAAGAACACCTTACCAGAACCCATCAGAAGCTCAGACCACTCCGACAAGGTCCTTACAACAGTACCAAGGTTATGGGGAATAATTCTTTGGAGCACATCATTCCTCCATTCCTTCGCCTTCACCAAGTGTTCAATGTGGATCGTCGTCGACCATGCTTCCCACCATTACGGGACACATCAGAGATTGTAGGACAAGTTCAGCAGATGGAAGAACTCAACGCAATGGGGACCATTGCTTCCTAAGGGGGGAGGAATGATCCAAGTGGATGTTGGTGGCTACCCACCTATCCCATTTGGACCCCCACAACTGTCTCTTTCAGTTTTTCAGTTTCCGTAATTGTAGCACAATTTACTATTTTTAGCAGTTTTTTTGGGTCCTGAACTTCCAGAGCCGTTTTGAAGCCTTAAACGACGTTTTTTGGGAAATATGGGGGCAACATGGGTCCATGGACCCATGTTTCCCTTCCCAAAGTGGTAGTTCTCGGATAGATCTTTCTATCGAGCTATCATACGTGTCAAACGGAGATCGTATGCCAAAGTTACGACCCCGGGAAATTGATGTACCAATTTACCCAAACGGGGCCCACAATTTGGCGTTTCATCTTCTAGGGCTAGGTTTTGGAATGTGAAGGGTTTTCCATTGTGTCTCAACAATAAATAGGCTTTCGAGCCTCATTGTAACACAGTTCAGAACAGTTCAGAGGCATGTAGCCGCACATCTCTTCTCAGAGATAAGCTACCATCGCCCTAACTGGTTTATTTCCAATTCTGGTTGTAAGCATATTTCAGTATTTTCCACTAATGAAATGAAGGATTATTTCCGCTGCATATTTGTGTATATGGTTATCTCTGTATTTTGTTGCGTTCCTGTTTAAATCCGGATCAGTGGTATCAGAGCGGTCTGCTTTTTCTTTGTTTTTCTTTGCATGTCCCCAACGAGG
>APFE030761261.1:3197-85916 GCA_000404065.3 Pinus taeda | reverse complement strand
GAACGTCTTTTCCACTCACAAATGTGGGTGAAGGGTTCGCCACTGCAATTCATTGTCGACAGTGGCAACCAAAAGAACCTCATTTCAGCAGAGGTCGTGAAGCGGTTGGGCCTACCGACTACACCACACCCACAGCTGTATAGTATCGGGTGGCTTCATGAAGGACGAGATCTCAAATTTCACCAGCAGTGTCGCCTTCCCTACAGCATCAAACCATTCACAGACGAGGTATTATGTGATGTTACACCTCTGGATGTTTGTGATGTATTATTAGGGCAGCCATACTTGTGGAAGCAACATGCTGTGTATGAGTCAAGGCCTCGTGCTATCATTATTTCTTTGAGTAATTCATTATACAGGATACCAGAGGTAGCCCCACCTACTGCCACCTCTTTGATCACTACTAAGAAAGACAGCAAGCTCATATCACAAACCAGGAAATTCATCTGTATGGTTCACTCCCAAAGTAAGGGGAAGATTGTTGTTACATCCATGACCCCCGCAAAGGGTTCCTCCACACAGCAGCAGCAGCAGAGGGATACAGTCATGACAGAACACAGGAACAACTTCTCATCACCCACAGGGGGAACCAAAAGTTTCAGGTGGGCGAAAAAGTTTGGTTACATCTGCAGAAAGAACGCCTTACCAGAACCCATCAGAAACTCAGACCACTCTGACATGGTCCTTACACCAGTACCAAGGCTACATGCAACAATGCTTTGGCGCACATCATTCCTCCATTCCTTCGCCTGCACCAAGTGTTCAATGTGGATCGCCATCGACCATGCTTCCCACCATTTCTCGACACATCAGAGATTGCAGGACAAGTTCAGCAGATGGAGGAACTCAACGCAATGGAGACCATTGCTTCCTAAGGGGGGAGGAATGATCCAGGTGTATGTTGGTGGCCACGCACCTATCCCATTTGGACCCCCGCAACTGTCTCTTTCAGTTTTTTAATTTCCGTAATTGTAGCACAATTTACTATTTTTAGCAGTTTTTTCGGGTCCTGAACTTCGAGAGCCGTTTTGAGGCCCTAAACGACGTTTTTTGGGAAATCTGTTGGCAACATGGGTCCATGGACCGATGTTGCCCTTCCCAAAGTGGTAGTTCTCGGATATATCTTTCTAACGAGCTATCGTACGCGTCAAACGGAGATCGTATGCCAAAGTTACGACCCCGGGAAATTGATGTACCAATTTACCCAAACGGGGCCCACAATTTGGTGTTTCATCTGCCCACAATTTGGTGTTTCATCTTCTAGGACTAGGTTTTGGAATGTGAAGGGTTTTCCATTGTGTCTCAACATTAAATAGGCCTTCGAGCCTCATTGTAACACAGTTCAGAGGCATGTAGCCGCACATCTCTTCTCAGAGATAAGCTACCATTGCCCTAGCTGGTTTATTTCCAATTCTGGTTGTAAGCATATTTCAGTATTTTCCATTAATGAAATGAAGGATTATTTCCACTGCATATTTGTGTATATGGTTATCTCTGTATTTTGTTGCGTTCCTGTTTAAATCCGGATCAGGTGATGTGTAGAGGATATGATATTCAAGAGGTTTTTATGCTGGTTTTGATGATAACATATTAATGGTGATGGGACCCTTGCTTTGAATCATGCAAGGTTCCAATGGTTTACCGTGAAAGAGAACGCTTATTTTGGATTCTAACCACGAAACTTTTCTCAAAATTCCAGCCCATAGAAAAAGGTGAAATGTTGTATATAAATGATGTTTGTTTTTGAGCAAGAAGTCTTGTTAAAATTTGCAATATGATGTATATTAGTGACTCTGTTTTTGAAGCACGTTTTTTGCTTGGGAGGCATAGTTTTTTTCCAGTTATATTTCAAAATTTAAACCTGCTTCTTCTTGATGGTTTTACAAAGGCTTTTAGTGACATTGTATTCCTTGTTGACAAATATGGATCACTTATTAAATAACAAGTGTCCATTTACAATAAATGATATTCAAACCAACTAGCTAACTAATCTCCTAAAATAGAGCCTAAGATACGACACATTTGGAGATTCATATCTAGTTACAACAATATGCTAATTCTAAAAGTCTCCATTAAAGAATTAAACATTCTAGAATAATAATTATTAATTTAATATATTAAATTAATAATTATTTTATTCTATTAGATATCATTTTGGGATTCAACTGCGTTATTTTTAAAGTCATTCACGGATGACCATTTCCATGAGAGGTAGTCGTAACTGACTAATTTCTCATGATGTTTGAATAGTTCACTTAGGACTCATTGCATCAGGTGATGCTCACAGGGGTGAAGAAGTGGGATTGAAACTAGTGAAATGTGGAGAACGAATCACATAGCATCAATCATCACTTCCGGGGCTTGCACCCGGTAACCAGGACTTCCCAGGAGGTCACCCATCCTAGAACTCCTCTGGCTCAAGCGCGCTTATATGTGGAGTTTTTCCCCACAATCAAGCCCACGTAGTTGAATCCCAAAATGACATCTAATATAATGCACTACGTAATCCCCCATTCTTATTTTATTCTAATTTTATTCTAATTTTATAACCTATGATAAAATTGTATTTTTGGATCATCTAACACCTTGTTGAGAATAAGGTTATCTTCTATGATATTGATGTCTTTTCTTCAATAGATTTCATGCACCATATGTTTGCATTGATGATGAAGTAACTCTGTGATTTTCTTGATCTACATGGATAGCTCATTGTTGGTGTTGTTTGCTCATGGGTATCACTGCATTATTGAGCTCTTTGGATTAATGATGGAGATGATCCATGCTCGTTGCTTCATGTGATCTTGTGCTTCTTCAGAAGAGATTGGCTAAGTATTTGATCATTGTTTTGCCACCACGGATGTAGCATTCTCTTATTTGTGTAAGAAATTGTCCCTGAATTTAGGTTCTTACATTGTTTCATTGGTGATTGACATGTCTTCTTGCTAAAGTTGTTTTGGTTATGATCAAGTTGTGTGAAGTTTTAACAGCATTGACCCTCTTAGTTGCTTTGTGGTTAGGTGCATGTTCCCTGAAGAGTTTCTCCTTTGAGTTTAGGTGCATGTTCCCTAAAGTGATTGGATTTTGCTACCTTAAATACAAACCTTATCCAATCATTGAATGCTTTTGTTTCAATCATCAATGTCTTGCTTGCACTTGATTGCTTATAACTAGGTGTAAAATTCCAAACAAGGAAACTTCCCAATTGACCACAAATTTCTAAGTTTTTCGGTGAATATTTCAGCTAGAAATTTTTTCAAACACATCATATAGATGATGTTGTAGGTGTTATCTTACGATAGTGAACAAATAACATATCATTGAAACCCCAAAAGAGTTCAATCTGATATATTCATTACTCGGAAACTTACTACATCTGATACATATAATTTTGACCACCAACTCAACACAATATTACAAGGAAATAGACTCTGGAAGCACAGTTTCTTGTATTTGACAGCAGCAAGATTTATAAGCCTCCAATCCTACCAAGATTACATGCACAGCAGGCAGTGAAACTCGTCCAGGGCTCCTAAATCATACACACAATTTCTTCACACTTGTTCCTTATGTTAACTAGTCCCAAAGGGTCCATATATCCTCCACGCAATAGTGTAAATCACAGCTACGTCCAGCTGTGGTTACAACTTACCAAAGTCTCAAATCAGGCCCCCATAGTCTAAAATAAGGTCCAGTTGTGGTAATACAACTTACCAAAGTCTCAAAGCCTTAGATTAACCTGTAAATTTATTCCTAGACTTTATTGTTTTACTCTGTACATGGGTAGTATTTAACTGAATAATCAGTTGTGTTTTTTATTTTAAAATTACATTGGAATTTATGCAATATATTTTATGTTATGAGCAAATTCAATAGCGTCTCAAAAGGGTGAAGTATTAGCATGATCTTCAAAAATCATATTATAGGTGTATTCCCGTTACCAATGCCTCCCCATTGGCGCCTTATTCCTTCCTCATTATCAAATGCGTGTTTAAATCTAGGCATAGGTTGCACAGATTTAATCCAGAAGTTGCGCAGGATGTTGCTTCATACCTTTTTCATTTTTTTTCTTGAGGCATAGGGTTAGCACATGTAGGGCTTGGTGCATAGGGTCAAGTTGTCGGGGGAGATTCCAATGATAAGGGATGAACAGGATAACCAAACAAGGAAGGGTGGGGGGACACTGTTACCTATAATATGAATCTTGAGTTTTGGATTATTATGTTTATAATGCACACTTGACATTGTCTCGTATTTAGCCTTTCTCCATGGATGGGTAGCATATAGACAGATCTTCAGTTCATACCTTTCAAACAAAACCCTCTTAGTTTAGCTTTATTCATTTTAAGAAAGCTACTTTTCGGGCCAACTGTGCTTTTATTTATTTTAAAATTCAGTGGAGAGATCCTTGCACTATCTACACAGTTTATTCCACGAACATTGATGATTTTTGCACGTTTCATCCAGTCAAAATTAAAGGGAAATCCATCTATTCTTATCTCTAGAGCCTGCATCAGGTGCTCTATCTTAGGATGGTATCCAAGGTAAACCCAAATTCTTTGGGGCTCGGGGCAATCAACAATACATTCATTAAGAGGTCAACATTTCACTTGTGATAATTTGTCCTGGGTGTGGAGGGATAACATTCCTCCTCAATTGCCTAGGCTAGAACCAATTGACTAAAATTATTTTTGCAAAATATATCTCGAGAAAAGCCAGAGAACTTTGCCTCATTCTGAGGTGTTAGGTTCCTATACCAATAGGAGTCATAATTTTTTAATGGTTGAGATTAAAACTGTAATATGTACATACCTTTGCTTTCTGCAAATGTTTTCCATATTCAAAAAATTAAAAAATGTAAAGAGGGTATGTCCTAAAAGAAAAATCGAAGGATGAAAAGAATGAAAAGGTAAAAAAAAAGATGAAAAATATGAACCCCGAGAAAAGAAAATACCATGAAAGTGTGCAAGTCAAAATGCCACTACTATTTACTTTTTGTGCAAAATAAATGATTATGTGCAGTTTGTAATCTTTGCCACAATCCATGATAGTCAAAATGTTTAATCTTGGCTATTTCATTTTTCAGGTTCATGTCCATAGATAGAGAATAAAATCTGAACAAACTATTTAATCTTGGCAAATAAGTAGATAGGTAAAGTAAATAAAAGGAGCTCAATTGTTTAATCTAAGCCCTTGGATGTAATAAGGTTAGATTTAGTTAGTTTACTATTGTAAAGAAAAAAGAAAAAATGTTTGATAAGGGTTTGCTAGCTCAAATGCACCCTAATAAAGAGAAGTAAAAATGGTAGGATGAGTAGATGGGTAAGTAGAAGAAAGGTTGCAGAATTTTGGTGATTGATTAGACAAAAGCATGTGTCTCATCTTTTTCATCATAAAAGTTCCAAATATGAATGGGCACTCAAGCATGCAAATGGATATCAAAGTCAATTAATTAATTCCCCTCATTCATTTCACCTTTTACTTAACTAATTTCCCACAATAAAGATCAAAGTACTTAAAAACCCCTAAGTCAAAGAGGCTCTGAGCATTTCTCTAACTTTTGGAGGGACCGGACCCTCAGCTCAAAGACTTATAGGCAATAAGTACTAAGTCCCTTCACAAACATTCATTCCCCCCCTTCAGTTCATTCATTTTCCTTAAATAATATTCTTTCCTAAGGTTAAATCACTTTTACCTAGGAAAAGTATTTGTTCCCCCCTCATAACTCATTTTCACATCAAAAACCCATAAAAACACTATATCCTAAGTCTTTATGAGATTATCAGAAAGCATTAAAAAAATGAAAATCATATGCTTAGGGTGTGGTACCCCTTCCGCTCATTTGACTAAGTTACTAATTTATTTATTAAATCCCTAATGAAAACCCGTTCCCCATATATATATTAACTCACGCAATATTAATTAATCCCACCCTAGTTTAATTGTATAAACTAAGGTTTTCTACCCCAGACCCACTAACTAATCGATCCTCGATTAAGTTAGTTAAAAAACCCAATTAAAATCCGTCCCGATACTTTAATCCATGCCTTAATCCCTCATTAAACCAAAACTGTTGCACTTAAACACCAGCTGGGCGCCCCCCCATTTCCTTCCGTGCAACTCCATCACCCGACCACCACACGATATCTCCCCTCCCCATCTAACAGCCCGTGTTGATTTCAGAAGGCCCAAAATCCAAACATTACCCACCCAAAATGGGTTGTTTCCCACTGGGCCCCTGAGGCAACGTGGCGCTCGATGAATGGAATTGGGCGGCCTCCCCCCAATACCTCCAAATGCCCAAAAGTTGTGTGAAGCAAACCACTTACCGCCAGCCTGCTACACACCAAAACAACCACTATTCACCCCGCTACGTGACAAAACAGCCATTGTTCACCCGTACACGCCAAATTGACTTTCACGCATAAATCCAAAAAGCCCCAAATTATTATTTTTATCATATTTTTTTTAATTGTAAACTTCCATGCACGCACCCGCGAACGTCAAAAGTTGTCAACCCACATACAATTGCACCCTGAAGACACCATAAAGCTCCCAGATTACCTACCAGCCTACTTGAAGCTTTTTCGACCGTTCGAAATTGCCAGTCACCCGGTTCAGACCCAGTTTTCTTCAATTCCAGGTATTTAAGCCAGAATCCATTGAAAACCTTGTCAATTTCCGAACCAATCACTAAGACTTCTTAAATTGAAATTAAAGAGAAACTCTAGTAACTTAAACCCACCTTGAATTGAACCACCATTGCCTTAAAAGACTGAAAATCTACCCCCCCCCCATTCTCAAATCCACAAGAACTAAGAATGGCAGCCCCAATTGCCATGGATGTCAAACCAATTTCCACTCCTCACCTGGACTTGGACCACCTTCCCCTTGCTGATAAATATTTCCAAATCAAGGACACCTCTTTCCATGAATCCCTCTCAAATTATACTGATGGTACAGAGACAATATACCTAAAACATGCTGATAAAATAAGCCTTTGGGAGTCTAATTTGCCCAAGTATCAATTCCTTGAGGTGCACAGCTTTCCATAAATTGTCCATTATTGCCACACAAACTACCTCCCTAGTCAAAGAGTAGTGATGTCCCCTAACCAAACCATACTTTTCACCATCATTGTTGATTCAATCAATGAAATGTTGCAACTTCACTCAGGGAAAAACCTAACCCCTATTTCAATTGGAGACCTATTAGACCTATTCCCCAAGCTTACCACTGCAAAACTCATTTGGATGTTCCAAACCTTCATCGGGGAGGAAAAGTATATCCCAAAAGATCCTCCTCCATATGTGGCTACCATGTTTTCCCCATTTGTCCAAGACATTGTAGCAATGATATCTAGTGTCCTAGGTTACACCACTAGTGAGTATATAGATGAAATCATCCTGGCTTTCATGTCCATCTTCACTCCAGGACATCCTCCTACTGTCATGTATGATTATGCCAAATTCATAGCTGATAGGATGAGTAATGAGAGAGTATTCAAGTATTCCTCAGTTTTACTCTCCAAAAGCTTGATACTAAAGGTCACCCTAGGTCAATGATTTTCTGGACTCCTTTGATCCATAAGTATAAGTCACCATACCCCTATACAGACTTCATAGATCTTTTTGTACACCCTATAGTAACAATGATGATAGGCAACCCTCCTCCAAGAATCAGCTCAGATATCAAGAGGATCCTGCAACTTTCAAAACAACACAAAGTGGGAGATTAGTAATTGTACCAAAATCACACTGAAATTAGGATCTATGGTTGTGATTTGGCCCCATATAAACTACCCAGATACCTCCCAATGAGGTTATTTGCTCTAGAGTATTACATGCAGATAATCAATTCAGATGAGGTGCATTTTGTTAAAGCCAAAAAGAAGGCCCAGCTCAGAATCAAAGATCAACTAGGCCGCTTTGTGTGTAATATCCGAGAAGCTGGGAAGGAAGAAGAGAAAATCCTTCAGAGAAATAATCTAAAACAGAGCTTCATGAGGAGATATGATCCCTTGGACTTCATTTGCAACAGAAGACAGAAAAATAAGATGGCTCCCTACATTCACCATTGAATCCCTGAAATAGAAAAATATACCAATCAATTTGAATCGGTGGAGAATACTTTAGTGGACAGGGATAGCACTGAAGTTGTTGTTGGAAATGATCTAATTGATCTAGAGAAACAGCTTGATGAGGGTTCTTTCCTGTAGGTCCCAGGAGGATCTCAGGTCCAAGAAGAATCTCAAGCCCAAGAAGAATCATAGGCACAAGGAGAATCTCAAGCACAAAGTGAATCACATGTAGAAGAAGAATCTCAAGTGTAAGAAGAGTCACAACAACCAGACCTATCAGAGGAGTTAACTCAAATAGGTATACCAGAGCCCAACATGAGTACTCCCCCAGACTTGCAAACTCCTCTAAATGAGGAGACAAGCCTCAAAAGAAACAGGGAAGAGGCCACTACTTTAGGCAAAGCAACCACATAGGCATATGCAGAAACTAGCCTGGTCAAAAGGTAAAGGATAAATCCTATTTCTAAACAGGAATTCACAAAAGAAATAGTTTGGGCCACCAGCATCGAAAGAGAAGGAAGCAGGCATGCCACTCCCTCTGGGGGCACTCTAGAACCTTCCACATCACATACTCAAATGTTGGAAAGGCAGCAGAGTGTTGAAGTGTCCTCATTCAGGATGCCAGCCAACAGAGACCAAGACATCAAAGAAAGGTACAAGGACATAAAAGATAGAAATGAGAGGCTAAAAGCCCAAACTTATGCACAGTACTTAAAGATGGCACCTACCAATCATATAAGGCTGATGTCATCCTATGATGTGAAAGAAGGCAAAATGCATATGACATTTATGAAGCCTACTACTCAACAACCAAGCACTGCAGCAGACTTCAAAAAGATAGATTTCGAAGTACTGGCAAAGGACATTCATCCTATTGACCGAATTGAGCTGCTCAAGTAGACAGGGGAGTTGATTTACTCCACCTTGACAAGGAAAGCCATCGCAGCTCACCAATTGCAAATCTCCCTAAATAACATATCAGCTCAGTTTCAATTGGAGAAGGTCGCTTCACAGGCCAAAGACACCATAATCAAGTCCTTAGAGGACTTAATCATTGAGTTGGGACACGATCCCAAAGATGTAAAGGCCACCGAAAAATGGATAAAGAAGAAGAATGATTACATAGTTGCTTTGAAGAAGCAATTCAAGATTCCACCATTACATCACCCACAAACAACAGAAGTCTTGGAGACCCAAAAAGGACAAAAAGAGCTTATGGACTTGGTCCTAAAGCTAAACGACCAATTGAAGGAAACAGAGAAGGAGTTAGACACATTGATTCAGTCTAAACAAAGTGACTTGGCCACCACTTGTAGGACCGCCATTCCCACTGTTTCTACTGCAGTTCCTTCAACATTGGCAGCATCATTGGCACCAACAGCTCCAACTGCCACAGCACTGCCAACCACTATTGAATCTACAACAGCAGGTACTTCAATAGAGAAAACATCAAATCTGGTAAAAGCCATGGAGAATACGTCAATCCAGACAATAGAGCTCAAAAGGCTAAGGGAGAAAGTGACAAGCTTAGAAACTGACTATAAGTTTTCCCAAATTCAGTAGAGAGAAGAAACACAAAAAGCCCTAATGATGGGTGAAAAGATCAAGGTCCTAGAAAAAGATTTAACACTGCAGAAGCCACTAGCATAGACCAAAGAGATGCTCTAGGCCAATATCATTGACTCTGTCAATGATATCTGGCCATCAATTCAAGTTATATTTGAGAAAACTGAATTGGTAAAAGTGGCCACTGAGGCTATTCAAAAAGTAAGGGAAGACTTAGGAGACCAGCATGAGGATGCCAATCGACTCATCCACTTCCTGAACAGTAAGAACAGACATGAGCTTAATGAGCTTCGAATAGAGGATAGGACTGAAGCCATCCTAGAAGTCAAAAATTTTCTTTCCAAAAGAAACCTTATGGTCAACTTAGAAGAAAAGTACCACAACATAAAGGTGGCCATCGACAGGTTCATGGCCAAATTTCAAATTTTGAGGGATAAAGGCCTTCCCAGTCCTATGTTCATCCATGATAAACTTATGACCCAATTGGACTACACTAACAGACTAAGGAAGATGGCCAAGGAACAAGCAAGCACTTTAGGTATCAAAGCCTTGCCAACTGGAAAAGTATTATATGATACTTTGGAGAATCTATTTTTTCTAGAGCATGAGGTGAAACATTTGTTTGTCACCAAGCCCAATTTTGCTAAATACACAGAGGTAGACGAAATCTACATAAGAATGCTAAAAGTAAAGTTACCTGAGGATGAATGGTGGGAAAAAATGACAGATTTACTATAAGTTACCACAATAAATCTGAAAGCAACCAAATGAACATGTCAAGACAAATCAACAGGGTCAAAGAGCAGCAGGTCAAAGAGTATTAGTGAAAGATCAAAGTGAAGATGATTCCAGCGTACAAATATCAGCCAGCTTAAAAGGCTCAAACTCAACTGCAACAGCCAGCACTACCACAATAAAAGGGACAACATGATGCAGTTTTCCATCTGTCACTACCTTCATGCTTGAAGATATTTTGATTCCCTAGATTAAATCTCAGATTGTTATGAGATATTTTGTAAATATTTTTGTATAAATACTTCACAATTTGAAGCATTTAGGGTGGATTCAAAGACATTTCTGTAGACTTTTCTCTCAAATCAAAGTCCTATTGTATCACAAAACTGGATTAGCTTGCTGGATCATGGAATAAAGCTTAGATATTTTTCAGGATTCTTATGTAAAGCGGAAATAAAATAAGTATTCTCTCATGTGTATTATTGTTTTTCCTTATGTTTCTTAATAATCATATGTGTTTCCATGAAATCTGAATGTTAAACTAGGAATGATATTCAGAACTTGCTTAAATTCTCTCTGTCTTGACTGTTTACATTCTTAATGTTTTCTACTAAACTATCTTAGCTAGGGAACTCTTAGCTACTCCTTAGCTTCTATAGTTTCCCTTTTGGTATATGTAGCAAAGGATTCTTAATTGCCCTTTGTTAATGATCACCCTCTGTTCCTCATTCTAATCCCAGTCCAAGGATCCTTAAGTGCCTTTCACCTTGGTTAGAATCATTCATCCATCAACCCTTTAAAACTTTGCCTTTTGCTTTGCTAGCCTGCCCTGTGAACACTCCCTTTAATGATTTGATCCAGTTATTCTATCCTTTTATTGACTTCATAGCCCAATGGCTTGAAGAAACTAGCTCTATCCATCTGTTCCTAGAATTCCACCACCCAACCAAAATCAAAACCTTATGAACACTAAGAACTAGCCTCAAATCCCACCCAAACAAAGTTAAATTATAAAGAGAGAGCCCTCTCTGGACTTAGGTTGGATACAACCTGAGTCTAAAGATTGGTTTGTGGTTACCTCGGATTATTCCTTCTTTTAATAACTTCTATGGAAAACTTGTGAGTGATAATATAGTGGCAACTCCACTAGGGAACTCAAATCCTCAGTCTTAATAAACCTTTAAGAAAATTCAAATCTTTATTTCAAGCTCTTGAAGGGTTTATTAGAAGTTATTTACAAAATTTCATAAAAAGAAAGTAATTAGAAAAGCTCAAAATACTAGCTTCAAGGAGAACTCACTATACTAGGGCCAATCTAGATCCAAATCCTCCCCTGGTAGTGGATAATCCAAACCTAATCTCAATAAGATCCAGAAGGCAAGAAATTTCAGTCAGTCCAACACCTTCAATTCAAGCAAATTCATGCCCTGATGAGTGGTTATTTCTAGAATACCTCCCCTTTGATGAGTCATTTGACCTTTCCCCATTTAGAACCAGATCTGAAAGTGCACTTGATGACATAGTTCTAGATCCAGAGTTTATTGTTGACCTTGAAGTCCAAAAGGCAAATCGATCAATTGATGAGTATATTCTAAATTCCCCCCAGTCATCCCTTACCACTATTAAGATTCCTGAGTTGACTGAACCAGTGTCAACCACCCTCTATTCACCATTATTCCCTTCCACTTCTGAAGTTCATTCCTCACCCCCATTTATACCTTCACTTCCCTACCAACCTATCATTACACATCAATCACATATTCCTCTCAGATCTCCATCAACTACTACATCATCTCCTGGTACCCTAACCCCACCTCTCAGCCTAGCCCAACTTAGAGCCATGGCAAATAGATATGCCCTTCTTATGTTACATGCTCCACATGGTGCCATGCCACAAGATTACTATAACAAAATTGTCCAATTTGATGGCTCGGGAACTTATATAGCACAACAACATACAAACAAAATGATAGATTTATTTGAATTACATGAAATTGGTATTGGAGATGCTCAAATGAGACTTTTTGCTCAGACTCTAGCTGGTGATGTGAGAATATGGTTTAGAGCTTTACCTACTAATAGCATAGACACTTTAGAAGTATTTTATCAGCAATTTTTAAACAAATGGGAAAATAAAAAGAACCCTCTGCAAATCCTTTCGGAATATGAAAACATCAGGAGAGGACCAAATGAAACAGTCCAGGATTACTGTACCAGATTTAACAATATATACAATGCAATACCAGTTAATCTTAGACCCCAACCTAGCTTAGCTCTGATAAAGTTTCATTATGGATTTGATATTGATATGGAATTCCAACTTAGAGAGAAAAAATCTCCAACTTTAGAAGGCATGCAGAGTGTAGCAGTTAGTGTAGAAGTTAATTTGCTAGCAAAAAGAGCTAGGGTTAGGAATGAAAGGAGAGCACCCCTGAAAGATGAAGCCTCACCCTCTAACCTTAAAATAGATGCCCTAACCAAAGGAATGGAAAAACTTATCGATAAGATAGAGAACATAGAAAGGAAGCCTCAGTGGGATAATCAACAAGCACCTTCGGTGAGAAATCCAAACTTTAGAAAGAATCAAAATCAAAATATTGGAAAAAATGGACCTGATCAAAATATAAGGCCTCCTTTTCAAGAAAACTATGCTGAAACATCCCATTCAAAAGATCCTGAACTTGACACACAAATTAACTTAATGGGATTAGATGAAGAAGAAATTGTCTTCTTGACTCATGATGATCAGGAATTACATATGCTTCAGCAATTGCAGACCCAATCTGGAGAATCATACGATTATAAGCAAGGGTATGATTCTGCTATCTTCGAAGTGCACAAACAGTACAACTTGAGGAGTAAAATGAACACTAATACTATATACCAAAACAAGAAAGCGATACCAACTCAACCTAAGAAAATCAAAACAGCTCCAGTTACTAAAACTCTCCAAATCCTCCCTAAACCAAATCAGAATCCTTCTGGTCCCACCATTGTAGATATAACCCATGACCAACCCCCTAATGATCAACCATCCACTTCAATCCCCTCTAAGGAGACATTGGACAGATATCCAAACACCATATTAGAAAATCCACAGAAAAATACTTCAAATACAGAAAAAGAAGAGCAATTTACTCAAACTCCTGCCACAAAAATTTCAACCCCTCAAACAGAGAGAGCCCCTTTTCCTTTCAATTTGGGAGCAGAGGTGGCTAAACTGAAAATCTCAGTCCCCTTAACAGAGCTGATTAAAAATGAAACCTATAAATCTCAAATAAGTAAAACCTTAAACTTCATTGAGAATGAAGACTCTATCAACTTGTTGATGATCAGCCTAAGCTTATATTCAGTCTTGATGTTAATGGAAAACCATTAGAAGGAGGGATACCACCCTTTTATATTAGCCTTAACATTCATGATAAAATCTTACACAATGCAATGTTAGATTCTGGGGCTTCACACAATTTAATGCCTAAATCTGTTATGGAAAAATTAAACTTAGACATTACTAGGCCTTACAAGGACCTATTTTCATTTGACTCATGTTAAGTAAAGTGTCTAGGGTTAATTAAAGACCTGTGTGTTTCCTTAGTACAATATCCTGCTAAGACCACTCTCATGGACATAGTTGTTGCTGATATACCACCTAAATATGGCATGCTATTGTCTAGATTGTGGGGGGCTAAACTCCAAGGATATTTGCAACTGGACATGTCATATGCCATAATTTCAGTCTTTGGACATCCTAAAAAACTATACAGAGAGACCCTGATGAAGTATGTAGTGAGTAGTCAGGATAGGCCTCAAAACTTTCCTATCTATTCCATGCATTCTGACATCGATTCTTTTATTTTGTACAATGCTGAACAAACACAAGAAACTACTTCAAACAGCCTTATTTCAAAACCAAAAGAAATTGCAGTTACAACTCAAAATGAAACTATCCAAACTCAAGAGCTTTCAGATAAAAAAGATGATCAAGACACCATAATCAATGAAAAATTTGTCCCCCCTAAACAGTGATAATTATGAACATGAAATATTATGGCATCTTGAATTCGATGGTTCAATGAACAAGTTAGGAGCAGGAGCAGGAGTGTGGATTTACAATTTAGAGAATGATCACTCAAAGGGCCATACTTACAGACTGAATTTCAAATGCACTAACAACATGGTCGAGTATGAAGCACTTCTTTTCGGTCTCAAATTGGTTAGAAAGTTAGGAGCTATAAGAGTGTCTATTATGGGAGATTCTATGTTAAGATCAAACAAATTAATGTTGTATATATGACCAAAGATCCTAGGTTAAGTTTTTATAGGGGAACAATTGTAGAAATATTGAACACTTTTCTAGAAATTAAGCTTGCAGTCATCCCAAGGAAACATAATATGCAGCCTCATATTTTAGCAATGTTTGCCATCACTTGTATGTTACCATTCTAGCCTAACCATCAGTACACGGCTGACGTTAGGAACAGACCAGATATCCTAGATAACTTTAAAAACTGGCAAGTATTCAAAAATGACCAACAGATAAATAATTTTTTAACTTTAGAAGAGGAATTTGTAAATAGTAATATAGATATTGATATAACATTAGATCCTGATTTGAAAGATAAAATAGAAATTAATGAAATAGAAGATGAAGAGATAGATAGATTCCATCTCACTCAATTTACAAAATCAGATGCAGAAAACCTAAAGCAAGTTGAAATATATGAGATAATTAACGAAGACTCTGAAATCATTAATCTCAAAGACAAATTTTTGCCCAAAGGATTAACTCCTTTGGAAGACTTGTTTGATTCAAATGATGTCCCTAGAAAACCAAAAATGGAACCCTTAAAATCTGATATTGAGGAGTGTAATATAGGTACTAAGGAAAATCCAAAATTGATAAAACTTTCAAAGTCCTTACCTCCTATTGAAAAAGTGAAATACCTCGAATTTCTAAAGGAATTCCAAGATGTCTTTTCTTGGAGTTATGAGGACCTCAAGTCCTATGACACCAGCATAATACAACACACCATCCCCATAAAAGAAAACCAAAAACCCTTCGGGCAGAAGCTTAGGAGGATTAATCCTATTCTATTTCCTTCTATTGAAAAGGCAATCAAAAGGATGTATGAAGCCAAGATAATAGCACCAATCAGATTCTCTGATTGGGTTTCAAATTTGGTACCCACAAGGAAAAAAACTGGTGAGATCAAACTTTGTTTTGATCTCAGGAATCTCAACAAAGTTTCACTTAAGGACAATTACCCCCTTCCTAAAATGGATCACATCTTACAAAGGGTAGTAGGGTCCACCAAAATCTCCTTATTGGATGGGTTTTCTAGTTACAATCATATTTTAGTTCACCCAGATGACCAGGCTAAAACAACATTCACTACTCCTTGGGGCACATTCATATATTTGAAAATGCCTTTTGGATTAAAGAATGCAGGGGCTACTTTCCAAAGAGCCATGGTCATAGCTTTTGCTAAGGAAATTCATGACTTCCTAGTTATATACTTAGATGACATCAGTGTATTCTCAAAATCTGATAAACAACACTTAGATCATCTAAGGCAGGTCTTCATCAAATGTAGGAAGTATGGAATTTTTTTAAATCCCAATAAATCTTTATTTGGGTTAGAAGAGGGAAAGTTACTAGGCCATATAATCTCAAAAGGTGGTATCCAAATAGATCCTGCAAGAATTGAAGCCATTTTACAGATATAACATCCTAGGAGCATCAAGGAATTACAAGCCTTTTTAGGAAAAATCAACTTTCTTAGGAGATTTATTTATAACCTTGCATAATTAATTAGATCATTGAATAACATGTTAAAGAAAGATTCAACCATAAAATGGACCATTGAAGCTAAGAGATCCTTTGAAGATATTAGGCTAGCCTTAACAAAAACACCAGTTTTGGTCAGTCCAAAGTTCGATAGGGATTTCATTATATTTTCCTTTGCCTCAAAACATACAATTGCTACAGTCCTACTACAGAAGAATGATCAGGGCTATGAACAACCTATTGCCTTTTTTAGCAATGCCCTGAAGGATGCCCCTTTAAAGTACAATCTAATGGAAAAGCAAGCCTTTGCTTTGGTCAAAGCTATCAAAGATTTTAGAGTTTACATTTTATATTCTCATGTAATAGCTTATGTCCCCAATGGAGTAGTCAAGGGTATCCTGACTCAAGATGGTCTAGATGGAAAGAGAAGGAAATGGATAGATACTATATTAGAATATGACCTAGAAATCAAGCCAACAAAATTAATCAAAGGCCAAGGTTTAGCCAAGCTCATGGCTGAATCGAACTGTCAGGCCTTAGATATAAATTTTATGCAGAAATGGATAATGGAGAGGAGATGGTGACTCCACCAATCAGCCAGGCCTGTATTGAATCACCATGGTATACTGACATCATATATGTTTTACAAAATCTACAAGCTCCTCCTAAATTATCTAGGACTAAAAGCAAGTTTTTAAAAATGAAATCTTTAAAATTTTGCATAATTGACAATGCTTTGTTTTGGAAGAATCATGAAGGTATCCTTCTTAACTATTTATTAAAAGAAGAATCTGACAAAGTGTTACAATAATTTTATGAACGTGACTGTGGAGGCCATCTTCACTGGAAAACCACAGCTGACAAGATTCGTAGAGCCAATTTTTATTGGCCCAATCTATTTTCTAATGTAAAGAAATTTGTAACCTCATGTCATAAATGTCAGATTTTTGAAGGAAAAAAAAAAAAAAAAGCTTTTACCCTTGCCCCTAAAACCAATCTCTACTGAAGCAACTTTTCAACAATGGGGTCTTGACTTCATTGGGGAAATCCACCCACCTTCCTCTGCCCAACACAGATGGATCTTGACTGCTACAAACTATTTCACAAAGTGGATAGAAGCCATACCATCAAGGCAAGCCACTGACATCGTCATAATAACCTTCCTTGAGGCCAACATCCTATCCAGATTTGGATGTCCAACCAAAATCATCACTGACACTACAGTAGCTTTCAAATCCAAAAGAATGATCGATTTTTGTAACAAGTATCATATAACCCTAGGTCACTCCACAACTTATTACCCTCAAGGAAATGGACTAGCAGAGTCCTCAAACAAGAGTTTAGTGAATATCATCAAAAAATTGTTGGAGGATAACAAGAAAACATGGAACAAGAAGCTAGTAAATGCCTTATGGGCAGATAGGCTAACCACAAAGAAATCTATTGGTACCAGTCCTTATCAATTAGTTTATGGAATGGAGGTTGTTTTCCCATATTCCTTGGGAATGCCAGTAACGAAGCTGCTCCAAGAGTTGCAAGTTGAACCAAATGACATCCAAAGAAGAATCAACTAGACAATTCACCTACAGCAAACCAGGGAAGAAGTGTATATCAGATCTCAAGTTGTGCAGGAAAGGATCAAGAAGGCCTTTGATAAAAGGACTAAGGTAGAAGATTTTTACCTAGGGGACAAAGTTTTTAAATGGGATTCAAGAAGAGAGGATAAAGGTAAACATGGGGAATTTGATTTCCTATGGAAAGGCCTATATATCATCTATGCTTTCAGAGGTAATAATGCTTTCTTCCTCAAATAAATGGATGGCATAGAAGCAGAAGGAGGACTAGTTAATGGTCGAATGCTTAAACACTAAATTGAACCTAGTTACTGATTTCACTAATCATTTTTACATATTCTATTTTTCAAAAGTCTAGAATGGATTGGATGGTAATGTTTGAAGTTGAAGCCCGAAGAGAAGGCCCTAAGCTTCAACATTTTTACAGTCATAAGTAGCAATAAGGCAAAAAAGTGAAAAGGAAAAAGTTGTTGAGTGACATCACATCAATTCAGAAGGCCATTGATCTATAAGTTCTTGACATTTCACCAGGAAATGTCATCCCCAAGTGGAGCCAATCTTAGGTTCCTATACCAATAGGAGTCATAATTTTTGAATGGCTGAGATTAAAACTGTAATATGTACATACCTTTGCTTTCTGCAAATGTTTTCCATATTCAAAAAATTAAAAATTGTAAAGAGGGTGTGTCCTAAAAGAAAAATCAAATGACAAAAAGAATGAAAAGGTAAAAAAAAGATGAAAAATATGAACCCCGAGAAAAGAAAAGACCATGAAAGTGTGCAAGTCAAAATGCCACTACTATTTACTTTTTGTGAAAAATAAATGATTCCGTGCAGTTTGTAATCTTGGACACAATCCATGATAGTAAAAATGTTTAAGCTTGGCTATTTCATGTTTCAATTTCATGTCCATAGATAGAGAATAAAATCTGACGAAACTGTTTAATCTTGGCAGATAAGTAGATAGGTAGAGTAAATAAAAGGAGCTCAATTGTTTAATCTGAGCCCTTGGATGTAATAAGGTTAGATTTAGTTAGTTTACTAATGTAAAGAAAAAGAAAAAATGTTTGATAAGGGTTTGCTAGCTCAAATGCACCCTAATAAAAGGAAGTAAAAATGGTAGCATGAGTAGATGGGTAAGTAGAATAAAGGTTGCAGAATTTTGATGATTCATTAGACAAAACCATGTGTATCATCTTTTTCATGATAAAAGTTCCAAATGTGAATGGGCACTCAAGCATGCAGATGGATATCAAAGTCAATTAATTAATTCCCCTCATTCATTTCACCTTTTACTTAACTAATTTCCCACAATAAAGATCAAAGTACTTAAAAAACCCTAAGTCAAAGAGGCTCAGAGCATTTCTCTGACTTTTGGAAGGATCGAACCCTCAGCTCGATGACTTATAGGCAATAAGTACTAAGTCGCTTCATAAACATTCATTCCCCCCCTTCAGTTCTTTCATTTTCCATAAATAATATTCTTTCCTAAGGTTAAATCACTTTTACCTAGGAAAAGTATTTGTTCCCCCCACATAACTCATTTTCACATTAAAAACCCATAGAAACACTATATCCTAAGTCTTTATGAGATTATCAGAAAGCATTAAAAAAATGAAAATCATATGCTTAGGGTGTGGTGCCCCTTCCGCTAATTTGACTAAGTTACTAATTTATTTATTAAATCCCTAATGACAACTCATTCCCCGTATATATATATATATATATTAAATCCCGCAATATTAATTAATCCCACCCTAGTTTCATTATATAAACTAAGTTTTTCTACCCTGGACACACTAACTAATTGATCCTCAATTAAGTTAATTAAAAAACCCAATTAAATCCCGCCTGATACCTTAATCCTCGCCTTAATCCCTCATTAAACCAAAATTGTTGCGATTAAACGCCCGCTGGGCCCCCCCATTACCTTCTGTGCAACTCCATCGCCTGACCACCACATAATCTCTCCCCTCCCCATCTGACGGCTCGTGTTGATTTCGGAAGGGCCTGAAATCTAAACATTACTCCCCCGAAATGGGTTGTTTCCTGCTGGGCTCCTGAGGCAATGTGGTGCTCAATGAATGGAATCGGGCATCCTCCCCCTAATACCGCCAAACTACCAAAATCTATGCGAAGCAAACAACTTACCGCCAACCCGCTACACGCCAAAACAGCCATTGTTCACCCCGCTACGCAACAAAACAGCGATTGTTCACCCATACCCGCCAAATTGACTTTCGTGCATAAATCCAAAAAGCCTCAAATTATTGTTTTTATCGTTTTTTTTAACTGTAAACTTCCATGCAAGCATTTGCGAACGTCGAAAGTTGTCAACCCACGTATAATTGCACCCTGAAGACGCCATAAAGCTCCCAGATTGCCTTCCAACCTACTTGAAGCTTTTTCGATCGTCCGAAATTGCCAGTCACCCAGTTTAGACCTAGTTTTCTTCAATTCCAGGTATTTAAGACAGAATCCATTGAAAACCCTGTCAAATTCTGAACCAGTCACTAAGTTTTCTTAAATTGAAATTAAAGAGAAACTCTAGTAACTTAAACCCACCTAGAATTGAACCACCATTGCCTTAAAAGACTGAAAATCTACCCCCCCCCCCATTCTCAAATCCACAAGAACTGAGAATGGCAGCCCCAATTGCCATGGATGTCAGACCAATTTCCGCTCCTTACCTATACTTGGACCACCTTCCCCTTGCTGATAAAGATTCCCAAATCAAGGACACCTCTGTCCATGAATCCCCTCTCAAATTATACTATTGGTATAGAGACTAATACCTAAACCATGCTGATAAAATAGGCCTTTGGGAGTCTAATTTTCTTAAGTATCAATTCCCTGAGGTGCACATCTTTCCATAAATTGTCCATTATTGCCATGCAAACGACCTCTCCAGTCAAAGAGTAGTGATGTCCCCTAACCAAACCATACTTTTCACCATCACTGTTGAGTCAATCAATGAAATACTCCAACTTCAGTCAGGGCAAAACCTAACCCCTATTTCAATTGGAGATCTATTAGACCTATTCCCCAAGCTTACCACTGCAAAACTCATTGGGGTGTTCCAAACCTTCATCAGGGAGGAAAAGTATATCCCAAAAGATCCTCCTCCATATGTGGCTGCCATGTTTTCCCCATTTGGCCAAGACATTGTAGCAATGATATCTAGTGTCCTAGGTTACACCACCAGTGAGTATATAGATGAAATCGTCCTGGCTTTCATGTCCATCTTCACTCTAGGACAGCCTCCTGTTGTCATGTACGACTATGCCAAATTCATAGCTAATAGGATGCATGATCAATTTCTTAGAATGAGTAATGAGAGAGTATTCAAATATTCCTTAGTTTTGTACCACCTTTTTCTATATTACCAAGCTGACAAGTTCCCCTTTACTCTCCAAAATCTTGATACTAAAGGTCACCATAGGTCAGTGATTTTCTGGACTCCTTTCAACCATAAGTATTACTCACCATATCCCTATACAGAGTTTAGAGATCTTTTTGTACACCCTATAGTAACAATGTTGATAGGTAGCCCTCCTCCAAGAATCATTTCAGATGTCAAGAGGATCCTGCAACTTTCAAAACAACACAAAGTGGGAGATTGGTACTTGTACCAAAATCACACTAAAATTAGGATCTATGGCTGCGAGTTGGCCCCATATAAACTACCCAGATACCTCCCAGTGAGGTTATTTTCTCTGGAGTACTACAGGAAGATAATCAATTCAGATGATGTGCATTTTGTTAAAGCCAAAAAGAAGGCCCAGCTCAGAATCAAAGATCAACTAGGCCCCTTTGTGTGTAATAGCTGAGAAGCTGGGAAGGAAGCAGAGTAAATCCTTTAGAGACTTAATCTAAAGCAAAGCTTCACGTGGAGATATGATCCCTTGGACTTCGTCTGCAACAGAAGACAAAAAAATAAGATGGCTCCCTACATTCACCACCGAATCCCTGAAATAGAAAAATATGCCAATCAATTGGAATGGGTGGAGAATACTTTAGTGGACAGGGATAGCACTGAAGTTGTTGTTGAAAATTCTCTAATTGATCTAGAGAAATAGCTTGATGAGGGTTCTTTCCTACAGGTGCCAGGAGGATCTCAAGTCCAAGAAGAATCTCAAGCCCAAGAAGAATCACAGACACAAGGAGAACCTTAGGCACAAAGTGAATCACATGTAGAAGAAGAATCCCATGTGCAAGAAGAGTCAGAACAACCAGACCTATCAAAGGAGTTAACTCAAACAGGTATACCATAGCCCATCATGAGTACTCCCCCAGACTTGCAAACTCCTCTAAATGAGGAGAAAAGCCTCAAAAGAAACAGGGAAGAGGCCACTACTTAAGGGAAAGCAACCACACAAGCATATGCAAAAACCAGCCTAGTCAAAAGGCAAAGGATAATGTTGAAAAATGGCAACAAGAAATTGCTAAAAATAGCGGTTTGGGCATCAGTGCTGGATTGGGCAACGAGGAATGAAAAAAGGAAGTGCTAAAAATAGAAGTTTTATTTTTAGCAGTTCAAGTTGGATTGTTATTTTTAGACAGTCCCTGGTCTAAAATAGGAATTAAAATTTGAATTTGGTCTTACCAGCAGTTTGAATTTTAATTAATTAATTCTCCATGAGTTAATTAGTTAAGGAAAATCAAACTTGAAGTCTTTGTGAGAACATGCAATAATATCTCCACTAATTTGGGAATGTGTCCTTAATTTGCTCCACTGATTGAGGAATTAAGGATGAATTCTATATTGAGAGGATTAGTTGACTTAGTTTAACTTAGTCAAGTTCAGTTAGATTAATTTAACGAGTTGTTAAATTAATTAGATATAGTTTGTTGATGCTTGCTTGCATGTGACAACTATTATTTTCAGATAATTGTGTATTCACTCATGGATAATTGATGCATGTCAGTTCTGTCAGAGACCCAGTTGAGATCAAAGAAGGGACAATGTACGATTAGTTGGATGAATATTTTTCCTATAAAGGAAGCTCATCCATGATGAGGATTTATCTCCTTCAGGTTTGTGCAGTTATTTCAGAGGTCAGTGTTGTGTGTGAGGTGAGAATCACACAGGTTGCAGCTAGAGGACCCAAGAAAAACTGTGCATATAAATAGAAGGCTTGGAGGGCAGAGGAGAAGGTTTGTGAGAATCCTTTGACTGTTTATGAGCAACAGAGGGATTGTACTGAGAGCTAGATAGCTTCCGAGCTAAGGCTTTGTGTAATCCGGACCTATTTCCACTTGTATGCTAATAGAAAGATGGGGTTTTAGGCTGGTGCTTTCCCTTGGTTATATATTTTGTGTTATGTGTGTTTGATTTCTCCATATTAGTTATATGTGTTCTTATTGATCGTGCTCAATTTGATTAAGCCTTCGCTAAATTGTTTGTAGAAGTAGATCAAGTGTTTTGCTTTAGTACATTGCATTACTAGGTGATCTACAGGTGGGAAATTTCTACATGTCAACGCTAGTTGATTTGTAGAAAAATTTCTACATGTATCAGAGCTAGCTAATTTGTAGAAAAATTCTACAAAATTCTACATGGTATCAGAGCATAGGTGATCAAGGAAGAACAATATACTGAGAGGATATTTCAAAGTTTTGAGTTCTGGGCCGAGAGTTTGCAGAGCAGATATGAAAATTTATGTACAAAATTTTCATAAACAAATAGCATATTTGGATTCCTTGTTGAAAAATACCCAAATTCAAAAAAAAAATCGGCTGAATCGAAGTTTAGATGAGGGAGATATCGCTGATTTAAAATCAGCTCTTTTTCCAGGAAATTTCAGACGACAGGAAATATGAAACGATTGGTGTGCTAGTCAAGAACCTGTATGCACTTGAGTTACAAGATGCATGCAAAGCCTTGAGGAGCAAGGCAAAGGTTAGATACTTGGTGGTTGAGATAGAGTATATTACCTCTCAACATGCAACGCCAGAAGAAGTCTCAGATGGTTGTGGAGCAGCCACAACTAGAGAAGCTGAGTGGAGATCCAATAGAGACATCTACTCATGCAGAGACCTCCAGTAGGGGGAAATTTTGAGCCAGTGGGGCAGAGCGATCACATGCAGCCATACCTCCAGGTAGGAGGTGGGGTGATATAGAGTGATCGTCCCAAGGAGGAGGGGCAGGATCCTTGAGGTACCCAACCTCTTGGATGAGACCTTGCTATAGAAGCCTCAATGTGGAGTAGCAAGAACTGACTAATTGGGTAGAGACAGATGCGGATGGAGTGGTAGAGAGAGCTACAGTGTAGGGAATCCCAGGACAACGTAGAGCATGCAAGCTGCAGCAATGTGAGAGGGACAAGTGTGTTGCACGGTGCAGGGTAGCACAGAGAAGGGTGCAATGGTGCGAGATGCATGGAGACGTTACAGTAGCGCAGAGGTCAGAGAGGGAGCACTTGTCAGTAGCAGGTAGAGCTTCAGCATCAAAGTATGTTTCTAGCCCAACAGAGAGGTCAATTGGGAGTTTTTTTGTTCTGAGAGTTGTTGGAGCAACCACACTTGGTAGATGTGTTGCATGCATAACATTCCAGAGGTATACGATCAGGTTCGAGAGGAAGCCTTTCTTGTTGAGAGGGAGTGTTGAAAATTGGCAACAAGAAAGTGCTAAAAATAGCATTTTAGGCATCAGTGCTAGATAGGGCAATAGGCAATGAAAAATGGAGGTGCTAAAAATAGAAGTTCTATTTTTAGCAGTTCAAGTTGGATTCCTATTTTTAGACAGACCCTGGTCTAAAATAGGAAGTAAAATTCGAATTTGGTATTACCAGCAGTTTGAATTTTAATTAATTAATTCTCCATGAGTTAATTAGTTAAGGAAAATCAAACTTGAAGTCTTTGTGAGAACATGCAATAATTTCTCCATTAATTGGGGAATGTGTCCTTGATTTGCTCCACTAATTGAGGAATTAAGGATGAGTTCTATATTGAGAGGATCAGTTGACTTAGTTTAACTTAGTCAAGTTCAGTTAGATTAATTTAACAAGTTGTTAAATTAATGAGATATAGTTTGTTGATACTTGCATGCATGTGACAACTATTATTTTCAGATAACTGTGTATTCACTCATGGATAACTGATGCATGTCGATTCTGTTAGAGACCCAATTGAGATCAGAGAAGGGACAGTGTACTATCAATTGGATGAATATTTTTCCTATAAAGGAAGCTCATCCATGATAAGGATTTATCTCCTTTAGGTTTGTGCAGTTATTTCAGAGGTCAGTGTTGTGTGTGAGGTGAGAATCACGCAGGTTGCAGCTAGAGGACCCAAGAAAAAATGTGCATAGAAATAGGAGGCTTGGAGAGTAGAGGAGAAGGTTTGTGAGAAGCCTTTGATTGTCTATGAGTAGTAGAGGGATTGTACTAAGAGCTGGATAGCTTCCGAGCTAAGGCTTTGTGTAATCCGGACATATTTCCACTTGTATGCTAATACAAAGATGGGGTTTTAGGCTGGTGCTTTCCCCTGGTTATATCTTCTGTGTTATGTGTGTTTGATTTCTCCATATTAGTTATATGTGTTCTATTGATCGTGCTCAATTCGATTAAGCTTCCGCTAAATTGTTTGTAGAAGTAGATCAAGTGTTTTGCTTTAGTACATTGCATTACCAGGTGATCTACAGGTGGGAAATTTCTACATGGTATCAGAGCTAGCTGATTTGTAGAAAAAATTCTACATGGTATCAGAGCTAGCTGATTTGTAGAAAAAATCTACAAAATTCTACAGATAAATCATGTTTTTGAATAGGAATTCACAGAAGAAACAGTTGGGGCCACCAACACAGAAAGAGAAGGAAGCAAGCATGCCACTCCCTCTAAGGGCACTCTAGAACCTTCCACATCACATACTCAGATGTTGGAAAGGCAGCAGAGTGTTGAAGTGTCCTCATTCAAGATTTTAGCTGACAGAGACCAAGACATCAGAGAAAGGTACAAGGACATAAAATCCAGAAATGAGAGGCTAAAAGCCCAAACTTATGTACAGTTCTTAAAGATGGCACCTACCAATCAGACAAGGTTGATGTCAGCCTATGATGTGAAAGAAGGCAAAATACAGATGACATTTATGAAGCCTACTACTCAACAACTATGAACTGAAGGAGACTTCAAAAAGATAGATTTCAAAGTACTGGCAAAGGACATTCATCCTATTGACCAAATTGAGTTGCACAAATAGACAGGGGAGATGATTTACTCCACCTTGACAGGGAAAGCCATCGCAGCCCACCAATTGCAAAACTCCCTGAATAACATATCAACTCAGTTTCAATTGGAGAAGGCATCTTCACAGGCCAAAGACACTAGAATCAAGTCCTTGGAGGACTTAATCATTGAGTTGGGACACGATCCCAAAGATGTAAAGGCCACCGAAAAATTGATAAAGAAGAAGAATGATGACATAACTGCTTTGAAGAAGCAATTCAAGATTCCACCATTACATCACCCACAAATAGTAGAAGTCCTGGAAACCCAAAAAGGACAAGAAGAGCTTATGGACTTGGTCCTAAAGCTAAACAACCAATTGAAAGAAACAAAGAAGGATTTAGACACATTGATTCAATCCAAACAAAGTGACTTGACCACCACTTCTAGGATTGCTATTCCCATTGCTTCTACTACAGTGCCTTCAACATTGCCACCCACAGCTCCAACTGCCACAACACTGCCAACCACCACTGAATCTACAATAGCAGGTACTTCAACATAGAAAACAGCAAAGCTGGTAAAATCCACGGAGGATATGTCAATCCAGGAAACAGAGCTCAAAAGGCTAAGGGAGAAAGTGGCAAGCTTAGAAACTGACTGTAAGCTTGCCCAAATTTAGCAGAGAGAACAAACACAAAAATCCCTAAGGATGGGTGAAAAGATCAAGGTCCTAGAAAAAGATTTAACACTATAGAAGCCACTAGGACATACCAAAGAGATGCTCTGGGCCAATATAATTGACTCTATCAATGATTTTGGCCATCAATTAAAGTTATATTTGAGCAAACTGAATTGGTAAAAGTGGCCACTAAGGCTATTCAGAAAGTAAGGGAAGATTTAGGAGACCACCGTGAGGATGCCAATCGACTCATCCACTTCCGGAATAGTAGGAACAGACATGAGCTTAATGAGCTTGGCATAGAGGATAGGACTGAAGCCATCTTGGAAGTCAAAAAATTTCTTTCCAAAATAAACCTTATGGTCAACTTAGAAGAAAAGTGCCACAACATGTAGGTGGCCATTGACAGGTTCATGGCCAAATTTCAAATTTTGAGGGATAAAGGCTTTCCCAATCCTATGGTCATCCATGATAAACTTATGACCCAATTGGACTACAATGACATACTAAGGAAGTTGGCCAAGGAACAAGAAAGCACTTCAAGTATCAAAGCCTTGCCAACTAGAAAAGTATTATATGATACTTTGGAGAATCTATTTTTTCTAGAGCATGAGGTGAAACATTTGTTTGTCACCAAGCCCAATTTTGCTAAATACACAGAGGCAGATGAAATCTACAGAAGAATGTTGAAAGTAAAGTTACCTGAGGATAAATGGTGGGAAAAACTGACAGATTTACTATAAGTTACCACAGTAAATCTGAAGGCAGCCAGATGAACAAGTAAAGACAGATCAACAGGGTCAAGGAGCAGCAGGTTAAAGAGTATAAGTGAAAGATCAAAATGAAGATGATTCCAGCGTACAATAGCATCCAGCTTAAAGGGCTCAAACTCAACTACAATAGCCAGCACTACCACAATAAAAGGGACAGCATGAGAAGTTTTCCATCTGTCCCTACCTTCATGCTTGAAGATATTTTGATTCCCTAGATCAAATCTTAGATTGTTATGAGATATTTTGTAAATATTTTTTGTATAAATACTTCACAGTTCAAAATATTTAGGGTGGATTCAAAGACATTTCTGTAGACTTTTCTCTCAAATCAAAGTCCTATTGTATCACAAAACTGGATTGGCTTGTTGGATCATGGAATAAAGCTCAGATATTTTTCAGGATTCTTGTGTAAAGTGGAAATCAAATAAGTATTCGCTCATGTGTATTATTGTTTTTCCTTATGTTTCTTAATAATCATATGTGTTTCCATGAAATCTGAATGTTAAACTAGGAATGATATTTTAGAACTTGCTTAAATGCTCTCTATCTTGACTGTTTACATTCTTAATGTTTTCTACTAAATTATCTTAGCTAGGAAATTCTTAGTTGTTCCTTAGCTTCCGTATTTTTCCTTTTGGTCTATGTAGCAAAGGATTCTTAATTTCCCTTTGTTGATGATCACCCTTTGTTCCTCATTCTAATCCCGGTCCAAGGATCCTTAAGTGCCTTTCACCCTTGTTAGAATCATTCCATCCATCAGCCCTTTGAAAATTTTCCTTTTGCTTTGCTAGCCTACCCTGTGAACACTCCCTTTAATGATCTGATCTAGTTATGATATCCTTTTATTGACTCCATAGCCCAATGGCTTGAAGAAACTAGCTCTATCCATCTATTCCTAGAATTCCACCACCCAACCAAAATCGAAACCTTATGAACACTAAGAACTAGCCTAAAATCCCACCCAAACAAAGTTAAATTATAAAGAGAGAGCCCTCTTTGGACTTAGATTGGCTAGAACCTAAGTCTGAAGATTAGTTTGTGGTTACCTTGGATTATTCCTTCTTTTAGTAACTTCTAGGGAAAACTTCTGAGTGATAACATGAGGATGGCACACAGGCTTAAGCAAATTCCTTAGCGCCAAAGGCCATATCAACATGTCATTGGTGGGAATAGAACATTTGTAGGGAGGATAACAATCATTCCACCTAACTAGTGGAGCTAGAACCAATTGACATTAGATGTGTTTGCGGTTAGACAAAGGTGTAGGAATTTTGTTAATGAGTCTTTTGGTGTTTTTTGAGAGTCAGAGATTGCTCTTATTTTCGCTATTTTCCAGTATGTTGGAAAATAGCATCCGTTTCTTTTTCCCTTTTACTTGAAACTTTAAAGGATCTTAAAAAATAGTTCAATAATGGTAGATGACCCTTAGTACGCTAGCCAAACAAAAAAAGGTCTTACTAACTTAAAACTTCTCCAAGAGGTCCCACCTTACCGATTTTCAAAAAGGTGTAGTCCAGGAGTCCCAGAAGAGCTTATCCATCCACTTGACTTTCAATTCAGGTTCCAAGTGACAAATGAAATACTATTCTACTAGTAGATTGTTCCATAAATAGAGCAATGACTATGAGGGGCTTGTTGGGATTCTAGTTCGTTGTAACTTCACACAAGTCTATTGCTCCCAGTATTATTTTCCATCTTTGATGCATCTGTGAGTTGCATTTTCTCCCTTTTGAATGCAAATAATGGAATTTTTGCACTACATTAAATGATGATTTTCCAAATTAATTTCCAGTCCCCTGTTAGAGAAGGTTAGAAGAGGGCTTCTTGATAGGATTAATGATTAAGACTATATGTCATGTTTTGGGCGTTATACAAGATGAAACTGCAAGATCTTTAAAAGTGAGGGAAGTTGGGGTGAAGTTATGGGCTTGAAAAGAGGGAAGTTGGGGATCCATTGTAATGCATAACTTTTGCAGAACACTCAGCAGGGATCTTAATTTAGCCAAGCATCATTGATCTTAATTAGCTCTACGATTATTCTTGCATAGATCATCCCATCAATAACATTTACTTTTTTCTATTGAACTTAGTGGACATTCAAGTTTTATTTCCATTTGAAATGCATATGGGAGATGTTGTAGCTCATTTTGGCACAGCTAAAATGTCAAATATAAGAGAGAATCATTTTATTATTTCTTCTGATGTTTCACCAAAAATAGTGAAGTCGAACAACTTTAAAATTAAAAGTTTAACTACACAGAATTGGTCACTCAAATAAGCAATAGTTGTAGTGAATATTGGCATTTAAGCATTGCTGAAATAGAAAAAGTTATTCAAAGATCTATGCGCGACTATTCATTGATGAGGAAGCCGAGGTTTCTTCAAATGATGACTTGTTTACAGATGATAATGATGAATTTGATAATAACATTGAAGGAGAATTAGAATCAGATAGCTTTATAGATGCTAAGATAGAGCCAACAGTAGGATCTACTCGATCTGAAGGTGATCCAGTTGACATAATGACTGTCTGCAGGAGGTCCTTATTTACACAGTCACCACTAGCCAAAGAGTGGAATCATCGGGCTCATTCTTGTCCTGCACAGGACTATGATGGGAGTGGAAGTTCAGATCCTACGTGCTAATGCTTATGTAGATAACAATATTGGATCTCATACAAGATATTTGGATGACATGTCTAGTGAAAACATGTTTGCCCAATATGCATGCTCTGGACTTGCACTGTTTTTTGAAGCCAGTTTCCTTCTCGAACAATGCCACTGACATCAAGCAGTCAAGTAAGACATCCATGGAAGCATCTATTATAGATAATTGCATTAATGCAAAAGTTAATATGAAATACCATATGAAGCCAATGAATAGAAGAAAGCAATCACTGGGTAAACCAATTTTCGTAGGTAGTTCAGTAGTTGAATTTTGATTGCTTATTATTTGCAAATGAAGACAAATTTTAAAAATCCACAATATGGGTTTTGTGTAGAAAGGCCCTAATTGACTTCAATGAGGGAAATTTCCATAAATTCAAAGCGGTTTCACATATTTTTCTGAGTTCTTTCAAACACTAGTTTTCATAAAAACGCCCTGCAAACTATGTATGATCACTGGAATTCGATTTGGAGCAAAGGGAAAAGTGGAAAGTTAACAAGCAAAATTGTTTACAGACAAGCTAAACAAATTTCACATGGGAAAAGATTTGATTTGGCACTGATATTGTGAAGGAACCTAAGTCATCGAAAATGATAATTTTGGCATGTCTCTAACCTCACAGATAAACTCAGCGACAAACTTATTTTTGGGTGAGATGTTTGGCGTTGTAAAACTCTTATCCAGGGGAATTAAGTAAAAGCCATTTAGGAAATTTAGACTGATCTTCTAATCGGGTGGATTGTAGGGCAAAGCTTTAATTCCTGTTGGATATTATTGTAAATGATACCATAGCACCGTCATCTACATAGTCTTCAGGGTTTGATGTTAATGTCAGAGGAATTTCTTCAGAAGTGTCATCTAGGCAAATGAGCCTGGTCCATGTTTTACCTATTCTGAAATTTCGTAGACCTTTAACGAAGGGATCACTGAGCATTCATGCAAATTCTAGGCAATCTAAGTAGCGTTCAAGTTTCCAAATCGATGGCTCGTGATAACAGTGTTCTAAATCAATGAAAGCTCGACAGCACAAACCGCATGGGATTTATGTGAAGAAGTGCCTCCAGGGTTGGTTTTTCCCAAACCACTTATCAAAATATCAAAGGCCAATATTTACTACGACATTAATCATCCTTATTTCCCAAAACCACCAGAGGTACTCCTGCAAGTAGTTTCTGGTTTTGATAAGTGACATATGCGTGAAAACAGTAGGGACGTACAGTGATATTCACCCTTAAGCACAGAGACTTGGGCCTGCATATTAAATGCGTATACCTAAAGACCCAAAATGTATATGTTGAGGCCAGGAGTTTATTTTAGAGAATAAGGATATATATATATATATATATAATATATATATAATATATATATATAAATCATATATATATATAAACTATAAAATATATATATATACATATATATATATATACAATATATATATACATTTAATTAAAAAAAACAATATATATATATAATATATATAATATATAGATATAAATATATATATATTATAAATAGTAAATATATATATATATTGTAATATATATATATATATGTATATATATATGTATATTATATTATATATATATATAAATTTTATATAGAAATAGTTTCAAATAATTTCAAACAATAAATTGTTTTATAACTGTTATGAAAGCAGTTTATTAACTGTTTTGAGAAATCAATTTCTAAAACTGATTTGATAGTTAATCAAAGAGGGAGAGAAAAATCCCGAAAAGAGGGGCCGAATTTTGGAGAACCTGGAGACAACACTATTTTGTACTTAATGAGTTGATGATTAATAAAAGAATCAAGAGTTTCCATACATGTTGGGTACGATTTTTTTATTTCTCAATTGTGTGTCATTTAAGTTTATTCATCTATTTAAATATGGTAATGAAGCAGCTGGTCTTTATTGACTGATGTAAATGAACTTAAAATCCTGAAAGGCGCTCCCATATTTAAAACCTCTTTTCATATGTTTCTTCTAGATTACAGAGAATAGTACCTGTTAAACACAACATATTGTCTTTAATTTCCTTATATATTCTTCTCATCACATTCATATTCAGCATCTCATGGCATATTGAAACTTTCCAAGTCATCTAAATATTGAGAATTTAAGGTCAAGTCATTCAGACTCTTCAAATAAGTAATTGAACAGAGATATAAGTGACAAGCATAATAAATTATTAATGTCTTAGGCACAATTTCTACACAGCCAGGAAATTGGTTTCCTAAGGGACAACAGGAGACACGGTGATATTGATGCATGATTTAAAACTTTCTTCACTTGTTTTGCATTCGACAGGATTTGGCAACTGTGGTTCCAGGTCTTGAGCTAGCAGGAATTGATCTTCTCTCGGTAAGGACAAACATTATCTTTGTTCTTTGGAATATGATCAAAGGATGTCAGGTAACAATTTTTCTCAATGCTGACAACTTTGTTGTTTTTTTCTTTGTTTTTCTGCCACCATGTTCCCTCCCAAAAAATGATGTGCCTGGAGCCCAGTAGATGCATCACTGCTTGTAGTTCTCTGGAGCACGAGTATTTCAAATATCTAGGTTTTGTACCCTGACCTGTATATTAGCTGTTGGGATAAAAAATTTATTGGCATGTTGTAGCGTAGCAGGAATCATCTCACCAGTGAGCTGCTCTTTGGAGACTGGTAAACTAGACGGAAACCTGTATAAGTAACATGATCAAGTATACCAACATGTTTAAAAAAAAAAAATTGCCACGTTTGTTAAGGATTTGCACTATTGGTGTAGCTGGATTGTGGTGGTTCTAGTTCTTCAAAACTATTGAACAAAACTTTATTTGGAAATTAAGTTGTTTACAATTGTCAAATATGACTGATCATTTGAAATTCTTTGCCACCTATTGCTATTGACGGGGTATTTTATAATATTATGCAATATGGTTTTCTATACTTTATAGTGCGAGTATTTACTTGTTATGGTGATGTGTAGAGGATATGATATTCAAGAGGTTTTTATGCTGGTTTTGATGATAACATCTCAATGGTGATGGAACCCTTGCTTTGAATCATGCAAGATTCCAATGGTGAACCATGAAAGAGAATGCTTATTTTGGATTCTAACCACGAAACTTTTCTCAAAAGTCTAGCCCATAGAAAAAGATGAAATGTTGTATATAAATGATGTTTGTTGATGAGCAAGAAATCTTGTTAAAATTTGCAATATGATATATACTCGTGACTCTGTTTTTGAAGCATGTTTTTTTATTGGGAGGCATAGTTTTTTTCCAATTATATTTCAAAATTTAAACCTGCTTCTTCTTGATGGTTTTACAAAGGCTTTTAGTGACATTGTATTCCTTGTTGAATGAATGTTGGGGGTGCCTTGTTGAGAATAAGGGTATCTTATATGAGATTGATGTCTTTTCTTCAATGGATTCCATGCACCATATGTTTGCATTGATGATGAAGTAACTTTGTGATTATCTTGATCTACATGGATAGCTCATTGTTGGTGTTGTTTGCTCATGGGTATCATTGCATTATTGAGCTTTTTGGATTATGATGGAGATGATCCCTGCTCGTTGCTTCATGTGATCCTGTGCTTCTTCAGAAGAGGTTGGCTAAGTAGTTGATCATTGTTTTTCCACCACAGATGTAGCATTTTCTTGTTTGTGTAAGAAATTATGCCTAAATTTAGGTTCTTACATTGTTGCATTGGTGATTGACATGTCTTATTTCTAAAGTTGTTTTGTTTATGATCAAGTTGTGTGAAGTTTTAATAGCTTTGACCCTCTTAGTTGCTTTGTGGTTACGTGCATGTTCCCTGAAGAGTTGCTCCTTTGAGTTTAGGTGCATGTTCCTGTTGATGCCTCGAAAATTGTTGCAACAATAATGGGGGATAACCACCCGATCCGAACCTTAAAGCAACTCCTTTTCCGTTTGGTGTGGTGGCTCCGATTGGTTTAACTAGGTCCAGTTACCTTCTCCCTATCACTATTGGTTTATGATGTATCTTCTACTACCAATAGTTAGGGATATCATATCACTTCTTCTTGTTGATCATGCAAGAGAATGACCCTTAAGCTGATTTGGGTTCAGCCAAGTCGCAACTAAAGTTTTGCCTTTTTGAGAAGAGGACTTAAAAGAATATAGAAATTACTCTAAATCCAAGCTTATTCTATAATTCAAGCAAAAGAAACTAATCTAAATCCTATCTTAATTAGGCAGATATAGATCTAACCCAACTAAGAGCAAGATAATTAAATATTGGGATTTAAACATGTCTTGTTTATAATTAATATCAAGTTAATGAAGTAGTTCAATTAATTGATATTATGGATACCAAAACACATCTTATTGAGACCTATTAACTGAAATAATAAACCAACAACATTCCCGGAAGTAGTTCACAAAAATGATATTGACTATCAAATCAATAAATCCAATAATTAAACAATAATATGCAGAAATAGTTCATAACACATTACTATTTAATAAATCAGTTTTATAAGATAGATTTCTGAGCAAGTAGTTACTCAAAAATCAGAATTTAATCCATAAGACCAGAGATACATAATAACAACATTGAGACAAATTACCCATATTGACAAGAGTGCACAAACATGAACAAAATGAGACATTCCTATTACCATAAAAATGAAACTGATATTTGAAACAGTAGTATTAGAAATATCAATTTATTGCATCCATTTCTCTGACCTTGGTCTCCCACAGTCCTTTACATTGCTTGAACTTCTGCCTTCAAAACTAGAGCCACAGTAGTGCAGACTCTGCCCCTCATACATAATTCAAGATACAAAGGAAAAATCCTCAATAATCCCCATATCTAAGATTTTCTTTCCTCCCTCCTACAACTCTAAATTCCTATTACAGTAGTGTTTTTAGAAGTCTAAAATTGCAGAGGAGAGCAGCCCCTTATTACATTTTGCAATCTATTATTTATACTATTTGTGAAGGAATTCTTGAGAAGAAAGTTTGTTGAAGAGAAATCTGCCCAATCTAATTTTATTTGCTTAAAATTCCAATCTTTAATTGTTGGAGCTTTCTCATTGATTGAGATCATTTTCTCCATATTTCTTCTACTATTTTCCTGCAAAAAGAAATCAAAATGAATTAAGATGCAACAATAAAATCAAAATATCATTGTTGGCATTTAAAATAAATCCAATCAAATTCAATTAAATAAATAATTGAAAATAAAATGTAAGCTTTCTATTGATGCATGGGATTGTTTGATTGGCTAAGAATATTATTAACGAATGGATCTGCATTGAGAAGATGTTTGGACAAATGAAAATGCAGAAAATAAAACTCAGAAAATCGATTTTGTTTTAGAAATTCGTAGCTTGATCTTCTGCCTGATTTTTGACCCAATAAATGACCAAATTTGTTAGTGAAACCTCCTCAGAAATATTCTCCTTGATTTTATGTTTCCAATGACCCATCATCGGCCTCATTTGCCCAAGTATAACTCAATCTATGAGCCTCCAAAGTTGATGGATCAAATCTGATGTAAATCTGGAAATTCTGTTGTTGGGCTAAAAAAGAGAATTTCAATTAAAAATCTAATCCTAAATTAGAGTTCTAATTAATTCTAATTTAATTATTAATTATCAGCTAAACTAATTATTTAACAACTTATTTATTAATCTAACTAACTAATATAATTAAATATTTATAACTAATTAATATTTAATCTAAATAATAAAAAATTTATTTTAATTAATTAAATTAATTAAATTTTATATATAATTTATTATTTAATTTAATTAATTTATTATATTAAATCTTTAAACTAATTTTAAATTATAACCATCTCACCATATGTTCATTCATTCACTCACATATGAGTGAATTTGAAGCGTTAAGTAAAAAACCAAAGTTTATGTAAAAACCAAATGCTCTTTAACTTTTTTAAGGATCGGCGATCGGGGATATGAGGGGATATCGGGATTTTAGATATGTATTCAGTGAAAAAGTCTCGATGCCATAAACAATCTCCAATGTGATGTAATAAATTTTTTGTTTAATCAGTGATCGAGGATATGAGGGGATATCGGGGTTTTAAATATGTATTCAGTGAAAAAGTCTCGATGCGATAAACAATCTCCAATGTGATGTAATAATTTTTTTGTTTAATTAGTGATCGGCATCGGGAGGTATCGAGGTTCATTAAACTTGTCATATATGAAACTTTCGATGCGATTGAAAAGTCTCGATGCAATTTCCCGATTGCGAAATAAGTTTCAGATATATATGTTTTATAAATAAATTTTAATTTAATTAAATTAATTATATATTAATTAAAATTAAATTAAATTAAGATTTAATATCATTTTTATTTTGATTTTATTTTAATGAAATTTAGTTAAGTTGTGAAATTATCTAAACTACAGCCACTTGAAAAATAAAAAAAAATAAACTATAGCCACTTGGATGTTTGGGCTTTCGAGATTAGTGATCTATTTTGAAAATTATAATAAATTACTAAAATCCCGATGTTTCATGATTTGGCTATATAACTATAAATAGAAAAATGTTAGTAAAAACTTACTACGGGTTAATATTTAAAATGAATGCATTATTGAACTAATTTATTTACAAAATGCAATATTGTACATTTTATGCATTTTTAACCCAGACTAGATAAATGATGAGACTTCAAAGGAGTACCATTTTCAAGCCAATTGACCAAATGAGGCGAAACAAGCATCAATGGGAAGCATATAAAAAATCAATTTGAACTAAGCAATCAAAACAAGAATCCAAAGAAAATGAAAAATTAACGAAAGCGTAGGGCAATCAACTAAATAAAAATCCAAAAATGTGTTTAGCCCAAATTTTTATAGAAAGGCTCCTCATTATTTGAGTTGAGCAAGTCAATAATGGGGGGGTTGTGTTTTCACCACAACAGTTCCCTAAAGTGATTGGCTTTCACTACCTTAAATACAAACCTTATGTAATCATTGAATGCTCTTGATTCGATCATCAATGTCTTGCTTGCACTTGATTGCTTATAACTAGGTGTAAAATGCCAAACAAGAAAACTTCCCAATTGACCACAAATTTCAGAGTTTTTCTATGAATATTTCAGCTAGAAATTTTGTCAAACACATCATATAGATGCTGCTATAGGTGTTATCTTACGATAGTGAAAAAATTAACATACCATTGAAGCCCCAAAAGAGTTCAATCTGATATATTCATTACTCGGAAATTTACATACAACTGATACATATAATTTTGACCGCCAACTCAGCACAATATCACAAGGAAATAGATTCTGGAAGCACAATTTCTTGTATTCAACGGTAGTAAGATTTACAAGCCTCCAATCTTACCAAGATTACATGCGCAGTAGACAGTGAGAGGAAATATTAAAATGGGTTAAACAGTAGAGTGAATCAAGGCATCAATGATGTATAGTGGATGTATACAAGTCTTTTTTAATTTGGAATTGGGTATATATTTGATTTATTTTTTTGAGGAAACTCACATGAACATATCCAAGTGACACCACCATATTTGTGGATGATATGACTAATAGACTTGTAGCATTGATTAATGTGTGTCATCTAGGAAGATTTGATTTTGGTACCTATTGGCATAGAACTAGCCAAATGTCCAACAATATTGGAAACAACTAGTTGATTTAACCTCTTCGACTTGTATATATTTGAAATATATTTTTATATGCTTGCACATTAGTCATACATACCACAATTGAATTACTAGGCAACAATGAAAATACCTTTTTAAGTGGTCACACATTAGTCCTGTTGCGAATTCGATGGCCACCTTAGGCAATTAGAAAGAAAGAAGCACAAAAGAAAGGTGAAGTTGCAATGGTGATTATTAAGTTAGTTGTTAAAAAGTTGCACAGTTAATGAGATAGACACCTATTGATATATAAAGATGGGGAATCTATCATCCTTCCTTATTAAGTGCTCCCCACTTCCTTAGTGGGAATTGCAATATGATTTTTTGCTTAAAACTAAGATCAATTGATCAAAATCTTATCATCAATGTCATAAAGCTCTGACATAAGGATTGTCAGTTGACATTAATTATGCAATGATTGCTTAACTAGACAATCCATGCACCTAGTATAAATAAAATAAGTAATAGTGAATCCCTTGTGCACTTTACAAAATGGTTTTTTCTTGCTTAATTTTTGAATTATAATCCAGCACATTAACAGTTAAATGGAAAGTAATGCATAAATAGGGATTGCATGCATGAGAGATTTTTTTTGTTGGTTGAATAACTAGTTACATAGTCAATATTGATATCTAGTGTTGGTTGGAAAATATAAAATGTTTAGAATGATTAGAGAGAGGAATTCATATGACCCCAAGGAGACGGTCCTTGCAAAAGAAACAATAAGAGGATGAGTTTGTTTTGTTACTTTTCTCTAGGCTCTAGAATGAAGGTCCCATAACAATATTAATTTTGCCAACCATGATAACATCTGGATTTACATGTTTCAGCTTGTCATGAGTGCCATTACATGGAATTTTTTCCTAATTAACTCTTCTTCACTTGAGGTAGAGAGTGATCAATAATGAAAACTATGTACGCAATACATAAAAGCATGGAGCAAGAATATGTAACAAACACATGACAAATTGTTTATTCATGATGATATGTTGAAAACGAAAAACAAGTTTAATACTCAAGGCTTTATTATTTTATGAAAAACAGGGTTAATGCTCAACGTTTTTTTATTTTATATTATTTGTTAGAAGATAAAAAATGTGAAAGAATAAAATTAATAGATGAGATATTTCAAAGCTAAAGTGAATTGGTTTGTACCTATCCAATACTATTGAATTCATTCATTGTTTAGAAATAATAGCAACAGGATGATATACCAACATGAAAAAACAAATAAACAAACCCCATCCTTATTCTTCTATTACTAGTATTATGGAAACCTAAAACCCTTCTATTGCTAAGGTTTTGACCTAGGAATATACTTGTTTTGGCTTTTTATGGATTGCTTAACAAGGCTTGAAGTCATTACAAGAAATACTCATTATGAATTTTGTTAGCCCTTTACAAAGTCTTTATTATTTAGTGAGATTCGTGATGTTCTTATAAAATTTTATAATTCCGTGAAATATTCACCTTGATTTTACAAAATAATATAATATGGTGAGAGATTCGCCAAAAAAATTATATATACATATTATATTATTGATAAAATCACCTTCCATTTTTCCTATGTATCATGGGGATTCGCACATTTATTATACATATAAATTTAGGACGGTTCTTAAAATTTTCCCTGGTGCAATTCTATAGGCCTGGCCAAGATGATTGCATAGTTGAGGATATCAATGAAGCAATATTGAGCCTTAAGACTCTGCAATGGATATTTTTGAAGGGGGATTGGTTAGTGGATTGTGTAGTTTTGTAGTTCAAGGACTCAGAGAAGTAGCTTGATGACTGACATTATATAATGTGCAGCAAGAGACTGGTAGGGTATCATGATTGCGTAGTTTATGAGGGAAGGGAGAAAATACTTGAGCATTATGACTGCGCAATGCATAGTCCTTGGAGGCAAAAAGTGTGCATTGTATAGTTCCAGGAGGTAAGGGATCAGTTTGAGGCTCGTTACTGCGCAATGTGTAGTTCAAGGAGGCTGAGTGAGGTCAAGTTGATCAGGAAAAGGATTCTTCTAGAATTTGGCTAAGTGTGGGATCATTGAAGCAATTATGAAACCAATGTAAGACTTGAACATGATCACACACTCAAAACAATCAACAAAACAATATAGAACACTCAGCACTCAAAAACAAGATGATCCCCTTAATGTGACAACGAAACAATACTCTCCTCCAAGTGCGACACTTAGGGTACACTTTGCAACCACAGTGATGACACTTCTACGATAGTGCTCAAGACTTGGGGAATGAGTCTAATGCATGTCTTTATGATGAATAGGACACATTAGTGTAGGAAAATGCATCAAAACTTCCCTTTAAGAATGTACAACTGACTCCCTTAGACTAGGTGCAACATTACTTTGCAACGATAGTGACGACACTAGTACGAAAATGCATGAAAAATCTGGAATTGATATAATACATGTCTATATGATAAATAGGAACTAGTAATGCCAAATTTTCCTCTTGAAATAGACCAAAACGTTGTTTTCACAATGTGTGACACTTCCCATGCCAAAAGACAACACTTACGAAAGTAAGAGAAAAGTGCAAAAAACACTTGCAACGGCTCAAAGAAAGTGAAAGCCACAAATGACAAAGAGAAGGTAACATGAAAATGACACTTATCAAAGTGAATGCAAGCAAAAGTTATAGTTGTGAACATGAAAGCGACACTTGAGAGAGAAAAGGTGTGCCAGAGTGATAGTTGAGAAAACTCATCGAAATGAAAGTGAAATTACAATCAAAGTGAGGGAAATCGTCAATGGAGAGTGTGCACTAACTATAGATATGTATTGTGCAGTCCCTATCACCAGTGATTGCAGAAGCCTTACCTTTAAGAGTTGCACATGCCTATATAAGCTTGCATCGAAAGAAGTGTGTTTGTCAATTCATATAAGATCAAACATGTGTGACCAAGTGACTTTGACACTTAGAGGAAGACTCTATGCTTTACAAATCATTATATGACCACGAAGTGACCATAAAACAACAAATCGCAAGATCCTCAATAGGCTCCAAAATTCAATTGTAAGCAAAATTTTGGAGGGTGTTTATTGCATGACATCAGAGCCTCAGTCAGGTTGTAGCCTACAATAATTATTTTCTTGAATTTTCAAGTTCGGAGCATCAATCAGGTTGTAGCCTACCATAAGTGGAACCCTGTATATTTTTAGGGGTAGTTGACTCCCACAGATTTGGCCTACAAATTAATGTAAAATAATTGAAAGTTGAGCAGAGGAAAAGTTGGTGGTTTTCTCCCATTTGGGTTTCCATCTAAAAATAATTGTGTCTCCTTGTGATGTGATGCTCTCTTATTTTGGTGATTGCTTCTTGTCATGTTACTAATATGATGACGCATAGATATAACTAATGAAAAAAATTGTATGGTTCACTGTTATATGGACAAATGAAAGAAAGATTGTTAAATTGTGAAATTTACCTCACACTGATTCACCTTCCCCGCCCTCCCCCTCTCATTATGACCTTTGGGCCAACATTATTCGAACCAATCAAAAATTCCCCTATTTACTTGAAAGTGGTGAGGGATTCATGTCTAAGGAAAATTTGTAGAAAAAGAAAGGATCCTCAAATTATTCAGTCATTTGAAAGTTATAATACCTTATGATGGGAGGAGTTCCCCCAACCAAATAATCAAACCCTGGAAGCTCAGTAGCCAATGCACAAACCGACTATACCCTTATCCCAAACACATCGATTCTCCTTTGGGTCGTCATCAATGTTATAACTTGCAAAAACATGGAATCCCTAGGAATTTCCAGTGTTGTTTTGGTGATTTCTGGACTGGTTTAGGTGAAATCACTATGGTTGAGGGTTGAGGTGGTTTAGCCTCTAGAATCCCCAGTTGGTACAGTTTTGGTTTATCCTATGAGATCCCACATTCATGCTTGGAATATGGCACATGGGTGATTGACTGAAAGAGAGATTTGGTTTAGCCCAATCTATGGTCGTGTGGTACATGGAAGTCCCTGACTTGGTTGGCATTTGCATATGTATTTGTGTGTTGATTCCTCTTGAGAATAATGAGCACAAGTTCTGATTTTGATGTATGATTTTATGACTGGATTTTCATGGTTCTATCTAGGTTAAATGTTGGTTACATACATGCTTATGTTTCTTATTTTATGATGTGCTCTTGTTATGGATCCATGCCATGGTTTAATGAGTTCTTAGTTAATTAATATGAATGCACAGGTTAATGTATGTTATTGCAACTAGTAAGAAATGGCAATAAGATTTCTTGGTTATTCTCTGATGAAACTATGCATTTATGGCCTACAGGTACCTTGACCACAAAGTGTTTGTCTAAATGATTTCCATGTACTTGTTAAGTTTGAGTAGGGATTGACTCAGGAATAGTGAGTAATGATTGTTGTAGGTGATTAAGATGATTCTGAAGGATTCTAAGTAGTTGGCCTAGAACTGATCCTAAAAATCTGGTTCAAGGTTTCTAGCCTCGCCATCTAAATAGGGAAATTTCAGTTGCAACCGCATAGAGGAAGGATTTTTCATGCACTGGAGGTTTCTAGCCACATGCACAACTTGGTATGCATGTGACTAGGATGTAGAGTCTGGTAAAATTAAATTCGAGCTCGAGATCTGATCACTAGAAGTTGTCGGTTGACATCTAGGTGATTTAGTGTACCGAAGAGGTATAAGTAAGCTTCTGCTTTGTAGACCCCACTTCCATAACTAGAACTTGGAGGTTAGGTCATGCCATAGTAACTCTCAACTCATGTTTACCCTAGAGATCTTGTAAAAGCGAGTAAATGTGTGGTGGGGTGTTACAATTTTGTCTTTCCCACTAGGTCAAAGTGTGACCCTCTAACTTCATATTAGAAAATGATATACTTTGTTCTTCATATATAAGGTCAATGCTATAATAAACTTATATTTGTTGCAACCAATGATTCAGTCTCAATGCATATATGTCACTATGGTATGGATTTATGTCCACTTTTGTTTCCATATTGAATAGAAATTGTGAATGGTTAATGTCACTTGACCTTAACTTCTCTTTCTTGTGCTCTTCCTTATCTCCTTTTATGGGTCTTCATGATCTCTTGATTGCCCCTTTAATTTGACCTCTAAGTTAGAGCCTTCATCCTTTCTTAATGGTCCTATCTTGCTTGCTAGATCCACCACGAGGAGCTGTATATTGTGATTGATGTCATTGACTTGCATTTGTAACCTTGCAAATCTCCCTTCTACCTGATCATGAGGGTTATTGTGAACAAACTTGTTAGTCGTAGCTAGTGTTCCATGAATTTATCCTTAAACTGATGACTAGATCCCTTGTTAATTCCCATATGACACCTTATATCAACCTACTTTGATATCAATATGATTTGTAAACTACCTTGGATATTCCACTGGAACAATTTGTCACAACAAACTTGACAAACATATTGAAATCTTTATTGTGTGTGTCAATTACCTTTAGATCTCAAATTCTTTATTTATTATGTGCATGCTTAAATGAATAAATTGGCATATATAACAAAAACATATACACACCATCCATGATAGACACAATTTTTTCCCTGGGAAACCCTTACAGGAGAAAATCTAGCTAGAAGGTGAGACTAATATGCTCTCTTTTTCTCTGGTATGGTAATATGCAAGTCCAAAGGAAGAGGCATTCTCTATGGAGTTACCTAATACCTATGGCTTGTAAAGTTGCTATAGAAATTTAACCCCTTAGTTCTACTCTCTAATTTCCCACTCCCAGTTGCTCTACTCAACTTTGAACAAAATAAAATAACATAAAATGGAACCCCTACTCCTCCCAACGGTTTGTTATTTAACATAGTCCAATAGCCAACCAAGGGTAAGATTTTACTACCTCAACCCCCAATTATAGTTACAATTTTGGACATTCTAAATTCTTCTTGAAAGTCCACATGTGGCTAACCCCACATCCATGAGTAACGGGGGCTAACATGGCATCCTCTCGTACCATGGTGGTTAACTTGGTAGGTTAACTTATGGGAGGCATAAATTTTGCATACAAACTTTGTTTCATGTGATTCCTGCATTGTTGGAAAGGTCTTTCAATACATAACAACACCAAAGGGTTTGGCACAAGCAAGAGATTTTTTACCCCGAAAAGCATCATTCAATGCCTCAAAATGGCTCTAAAAGGATTTAGACCGTAATGCTCCAAATTGGGACCCACTATTAAAATGACCCATGGAAGTTGATTCCTCCAATCTTTTGTGCTTTGAAAGAACCAAGATAAATGACAAATAACATAACTATCCAATTTGGATCAAATATAGACTTTGTTAATCAAGAGGTTCTTCAATTCATGATGGTGCATTTGTTGTAGTGGACTACATGATGATAAAGACCTAAACTGACAAAGATTAATACATGTGCTCATTAAGGGGGAGTGTTGGAATTATTAACTCCTACTTGTCTTATGTATAATCATATTTGTGATTGTTATTATTAATGGTCATTGTGAAAGAGACACAAGAAATCTAATTCTATGTTTTAGGATCTAGCTTGATGTTGAAAGGTTCTTTCCTACTGCTAGGCCCTTATTTTATTTTCAACTTAAATGATTTATTAGATATATTTATAAATATACAATGATTTAATCGATTGTTTATAAAAACACTCAACACAATTTTGATTTGACAAAATAATATAATATAATTTTATTCCAAAATTAATAAGGGATTTTGTTTTTCATAGTCATTCTTAATTAATAGAGAAGTTGACCGTGATCCTGACAAGGACAAACTACCATGTGATCCTCCGAGACATGAGTAACAAGGACAAACTACCATGTGATCCCACTTGTATATGAAAACATAAGAGATATATTAATATGAAACATATTAAATATATTAACAAAATGGAAAGATAACCAACCAAAGGGTTTTCATAAAACAATTAAATTGGCGTTAATTATATTCCCATAATGTCTATCACCTACAAACCACATGTAGATATACATTATAAAAGATGAAATGGGCGTTAATCAAAATTCCCGTAATGTCTTTATCACCTAGAAACCTGCAACCACATGTAGATATTATATACATTAAATGTATATATCATCTATAGGCCACATATAGATATCATAGAGGGCAATGTTGTATGTAATTTTACAATTTTTGAGAATAATAACTTTTAAAACATATACACACTCTATATAAAGAAAAATAGCTATAGGTAGAGATATATTAAAATTAAAATATTAATTTGAAATAAAAGATTATTTTTCTTGTATTTTTTTGTTTTCCATTTTCTAGGTGTGTAAGTTTTGAAATGATTAATTTTATAATTTTTTTGAATAATTATTTTAAAAACATATAAATATTTATATAAAATTAGCCAAATTAGGAATAGGAATAGGAATAGGAAGAGATATAAATTAAACTCAAAATATCAATTTAAAATAAAATGTTATTAGATGTTTTTTTTGTTTTTTTATTTTTTTTATTTGTTAGGTAATGTGAGTCTTGAAATGACTAACACGCCTAACCTGTGGCTTGAGTAACCGTGACCCAGGAGCATCTAAGTCATCAAAATCATCCAAGGATAACACCTAGCTTGGGCTACACCATCCCTTAACATGGTTGGATTTTTACCCACAGAGTTTTGAACTAGTGACCTTTACACCACAAAGTGCCTTAACATAACACCAAGACAGAGAGGAGAAACACAATAATTAACACACACAAACCATAGCAGTTGTTGTTTTTCTCTATTGATCACGCAGACTTGATTGATTACAATGAACCCGTTGAGGGGTATTTATGCTTTTTGGACTAGCTACTCACCCACAATAACTCAACATGCACACACACTCTAAATTCAACTTTTCCCCAAATATGACTTAACTCAAACTCACTTGACTTGACTCAATTAACTAACTCTCCAAATTTAGCCAACTCTGGCATGCAGGGGTAACTACAATTTCTAACACTCCCCTTAATTACGACTGTGTGACTCAACATAACTCAACCATGACTTTACTTGACTCAACATGGCTTAACATGACTTAACTATTCATGTTAGGCTTACAATAGAAATTGACTCAATTATCACTCAAACATGCATGTTGGTCTATGTCTCAGCTAGGCTTACAATGACTCAAAAACTTTTACAATTTTGCATTTTCTTTTTCTCTACTTCTAGATTCTATATCCTCGAAACTGCTTATGTGCTTTCTTGTTGTAGCCTCTATATTTCTTTACTTGTTGCTACTGCAATTTTTTTTTTACTTTTCTTGAATTTGTGCTGAAACACAATCCGATCTTGTCTTCTACACCTTGCTCTTCAAATATTCGTTCAACCATGGACTATTGCCACAACATTGCATCTTCAAACTATCTTCTTTGCTCTGCTTCTTGCGCTTCATATTCCTGACTTTCTTTCTGCCATATTTCTTGATAGCAAAATCTTATCTCTTGAATCCATTGTTGAAAAACGGTTTTAATGCATTTTTCCTTGTTTTCAAAACTTCCATATCATTCACTTCACTTTCATCATCATGTACTGTTGTTTTTTTCCTGTAATTTTCACACTTCATATCATTATTCACCATTTCATTAAATTATTTTATTCCAGCTGCTGCTTTAATACTTGCATCAATTTGTTCAATTGGTTTCTGAATCCATTCTTCAATGAGCTTCAAATCTACATCAAACTTATTAACAACCTTGTTTTCAACTTTTGCTCGCATGTTATTTTGAACACCTGCATATTCAAGAACAATGTTAAAAACATCTTTATTATGCTCTTCAATGAGAGCTTCCTGCTCTACCTCTTCCTTCTCTGCCTTCTTTTAAACTTCACTAAAATTATCTTCCACTATTATGTGGTCAATGGATATTCTCATCAAAAACTCTTCAATCACTTTATCATGTTCCTGATCATCAGCTAATGCAAGATGACATACTACTTCATGAATAGTTCCAACAGCTTCACATCTTGCTTATACAGTGGCAACTTCAACCTTCAATTCTTCATCAAACATGGTGCTTACCATATTTCCACAATCAATCCCTATTTCAAAAAAAAAATCACATATAACATCAAAATAATGTTCATCCACACTGTGGTGGGATATATGAGCATGCATGTGCTCATTGTCAATTTCATTGACAATTTCAACTTCACCAAATCCTTCAGCTACTACTGGATTCACAAATTCACATCTCACTTTGCAGTCATCATATACACCAAACACGTTACAGTGGAGTCCTTGAGCATTTATATTCTCTTTCTCTACTTCACACACAGAGGTTTCAGCTTCTCTCCCTACAGTCTTTGTTGCATTTTCTTCATCCATATGCATGCTTGCATAATGGGTTTCAATTTTATGATCTTGATAACCATCATCCACTTTTGAGTGGGATTCTCCAAGCTCTGTTGTATTCTCAAAGTCTTGTTCATCTACTACTACTATTGTAGACTTCTCTTCTTATGACATAAACTATTGTTGTATGTCACTCCCCCTTGCACCAAATTCTTCTTCGAATATCTCCCATGCTTCCTTGGAAGTTGTAGATTTTGCTACCTTGTACAAGAACTTCTCATCCAATGCATGTTTTATAAAATTCAATGCTAAAGCATCACACACTTCATCATATGGGTTATTATACTCGTACTCAATCAACTTTTTAGCTCGAAGAAAAGTTAGCATTTTGTTAACCCAAAATTCAAAATATTCACCAGTAAACATAGGAGGTGGTAGCATATCAAAGCTACACCAATCACCCTCGATTCCTTCTTTGTCTTCTACTAGACTTCTTAGTTCCCTGGCTGCAGCCTAAACCTCTCTAAACATGGCAACAGTCTCTGCCTCTTCTTTTTGATCCCTTTTCTTATCCTTCTTCATTTGCGCTTTGCGACCCATGACTGTTGTCTTTCCTCTGTCTTATAGTTTCTTTCCTAATTGCATGATGTTATCATCCATATTGCCCCCGAAAATAAATAAATAAATTTAATATATATATATATATATGATTTTCAATATGCGCCCCACGTAAGGCACAATCTTCACCCAAAAGAAGTGGAAGAGGTATTTGCATTAGTCAGCAAAGAAAAGAAAACCAAGGGAAAGGAGTCCCAATGCGAGTAGGGAGGAAAAAAGGACTTGTTAAACATCAAGTGTTTTCACTGTCATGAGTTCGGGAATTATGCCATGACTTGCCAACAAAAGAAAGCAAGCAAGAAGGAGCATGCAGTAGCAACAACATGTGAAGCTCTAGCTTCACAATTTGAAATTTATTTCACTCTCATTGCATGCAAGGCAAGCACTGTAATGGGAAGCATGTGGTATCTTGATAGTGGTGCCTCATTCTATATGACAGGGAATAGAGATCTCTTTAGTGACTTGGAGGAGAAAGACCTCAAGTAGAACATAGAGTTTGGAGATGATGAGAGGTATAGCACAACTGACATCAGTACTGTTACTTTTCAGAGGGACTTTGGCTCCTCTCTCAAACTCACAGATGTGATCTATGTTCCAGGACTAAAGAAGAATCTGGTTTCCATTGCGGTATTGGAAGATGGTGGCTACGATGTGATTTTTAGCAAAGGAAAGGTTTTCCTTAGACACATCGCCAGGGACAGGTGAAACAGATCGATGTGAAAGTTAAGAACCTGTATGCACTTGAGGTACAAGATGCATGCAAATCCTTTAGAAGCAAGGAAAAGGTTAGATACTTAGAGGTTGAGAGGGAGCATGAATTACCTGTAAACATGCAACCTCAGATGGAGCCTCAAAAGCAGCATGAGCGAGTTGTGCAGCAGCCACAATTGGAGAAGCATAGAAGAGGTTGAGTGGGGACATCCACTCAAATAGAGACCTCCAGTAGGAGGAGAATTTGATCCAAGTGGGAAGAAGGAGAACATTCAGCCATACCTCCAGGTGTGAGGTGGGGAGATGTGAAGCAATAGTCCCAATAGTTGCAGAAATTTGGACAAGGTCCATTCAGGTGTGTTTGTCTCATGGATCATTACCTTGCTATAGGGGCCCACAATATTCAGTGGCAGGAGGATCATTGTCAGTCAAATACTGAGAGGTGCATAGCATTGTTGATAGCAGAGAATAAGGCTTAGTAGCCAAGTGAGCAGCAGCACATTTTTTCCCAGTAGACAGTTGCAAACAGAGTTGATTTGGTTTATTTTGTTTGGATGCTTTTTGGTTGCAAATGTTGCAGTAGCAACAACAACAATGAAAAGAGTTGCATGTAGAACATTCCAAAGATATCGAATCGGGATAGAGTTGAATTCCTTTCTTGTTAAGAGGGAGTGTTGAAAATAGCAACAAGAAATGTTAAAAATAACATCAAGAAAAAATCCTAATTTAATTTGTCCTTGAATTAAATTAGGAATTAAATTCTAATTCTAATTCTCATAGCAACTTGTAATAGTTAACTAAGTTCATTTGAATTAGTTATCTCGGTTAATTCGAGTTAAGGGTCTAACTAGAGTCATGTAGAGTGTCTCCTACTTATTAGGAGCTCTTGTTGAGTTTATTTTGAGTTGTAATAAATTAATTCGGTTTAACTGAATTAAATTTAGTTAAATTAGTTCCAATTGTTGGAGGAATTAATGGAGATCAACAACAATGGGGTGTAACCAACAACAGTGGGGTGTAACTTACTGTAGTGGGGTGTAACTTGTGTTAGTGGAGTGTAACTTGAAGTAGTGGGTTGTAACCTGCAGTAGTTGGGTTTAACCTGCAGAGATCAGTAAACTAAAGATTCACTCATAATTAACTCATGCATGTCAGATCAAAGAAAGACCCAGTTGAGATTAGAGTTCAGGGACAGTGTACTATCAATTGTAAAATCATCTAAATTAAATCGATGGTGCATGCATTCAAAGGAAGGCCTATGAAGATTGCGCAGTTCATAATTGAGGAATTTCCCCATTAAATAGGGGCTAATTCACAAGGTAACAACACAAGGAATTAGGAGCTTGGGGGCTAGGAAATTTGGCTAAGTATTTGCCAAAGGTAGTCAGTCAGGCAAAGGATAGAAAATACTTGTGCAGGTTGAGCTCAAGGTTAGGCAGAGCATATTGTATTCATCCATATTATTTAACTAATGAAATATACATATAGCAGGGGTTTTTAGTTGTGGCTTTCCCCAGGAAATCATTGTGTAATGTGTTGATTGAATTCTTTCTCTTATATGCTTCGTGATTTCATTGATAAATTATTGTTTCCGCTGATGAGTGGAGTAGATTCAAGTCAATTGTTTTAGCATATTACAATTTGCAATTTGAATCTACAAGGAATTTCTACATGTAGAAATTCCTTGTAGATTCAAACTGGAGATTGTAATATGATAAAACAATTGACTTGAATCTACTCTACTCATCAGCGGAAACAATAAACGATCGATGAAATCATGAAGCATAAAAGATAAATAATTCAATCACACATAGCACGGTAATTTTCTGGGGAAAGCCACAACTAAAAACCCTTGTTATTTGTATATTGCATTAATAAGAAAATATGAGAAGATTACAATGTTTTTCTCAAGCCCGAGCAACCTCTGCACCATCCCAATCTATCTCACTACTTCGCAAACAAGCTCCATCCAATACTTAGCCAAATATGTTGCTTTCCAAGCTCCTATTTCCTTGCGAAATTTCCTAGGGAATTAGCCCATATCTAATTGGGAAATTCCTCATCTATAACTGAGCAATCCATCATATGCCTTCCTCTGATTGCATGCACCACCTATACAATTCAAATGATTATAAAACTGATAGTACACCGTCCCTGAACTCCAATATCAACTCAGTCAGGCAATGTTGGTTACACCCCACTACTACGGGTTACACCTCACTACTAGATCTCCCACTATTTCCTCCATCAGTTGGAATTAGTTTAACTAAATTTAACTTAGTTAAATTGAATTAAATAATTATAACTCAAAAGAACTCAACATGGGCCCCTAAAATTTAGGAACCATTATACATGACCCTAGACAGGCTCCCAACTCGACTTAATTGAGCAAACTAAGTCGAATTAACTTAGTTAACTATTACAAGTTGTTATGAGAATTAGAATTACAATTTAATTTCCAATTTAATTCAAGGACAGATTAAATTAGGATTTTTTTTCTTCATGCTATTTTTAACATTTATTGTTGCTATTTTCAACACTCCTTCTCAACAAGAAAGGAATTCAACTCTATCCTGATCTGGTACCTTTGGAATGTTTTGCATGCAACACTTATCGTTGTTATTATTGCTATTACAACATCCACAACAAAAAACATCCAAATAAAATAAGTTGAATCAACAGTGTTTGCAACTGTCCACTAGGAAAAATTGTGTTGCTGCTGACTCTGCTATTGAGCCTCATACTCTGTTGTCAACACTACTCTGCACTCCTCAGTATCTAACTAACATTGATCCTCCTAATACTAAATATTGTGGACCCCATAGCAAGGTAATGATCCATGAGACAAAAAACACCTAAATGGATCCTGCTCAATTTCTAAAACTCTTGGACTAAGGTTTCATATCGCCCCACCTCACACCTAGAGGTATGGCTTCATGTGCTCCCTCTGCCCACTTGGCTCAAAATTCCCCCCTACTGGAGGTCTCTGCTTGAGTGGATGTCTTTAGTCGATCTCCTCTTCGCTTCTACATTTGTGGTTGCTCCACAACTTGTTGAGGTTGCTTATGAGGTTGCATGTTGAGGGGTAATTCATGCTCCCTCGCAACCACTAAATCTCTAGTCATTGTCTTGCTCCTCAAGACTTTTCATGCATGAGATAAATCTCATCTACTCATATTGTTTTTGATATTGCTCTATTGTTACTGCAGCTACTGCAATAATGATTCTGATCTCTGCAAATCCTGAAGTGCTAGCTTCCATAGGGTTGCTCCCTCTGAAACTAGACTCCCTCTGAGTTTAGATCTCCCTGTGGGAAATCTCTTTGCTCCTCATTCTACTAATGCCAATGATCACAACTCAATTTTGTGTCACTAAACATTAGCTCACTGATCTGTCCAGCAACCTTCTAGCTCCATTAAGAAGTCTGTACATAGGGTCTTTTGGATCTACCCTGAACTAGAGCTCCATAAATATGCAAGGACAACTTCAAATTCTTCTCTTCTAGTGTGATTTTAGCTCTGATACCATCTAGAAATTTCTACAAATCTAGCTCTGATATCATGTAGAAATTCCTTGTAGATTCAAATTGCAGATTGTAATATACTAAAATAATTGACTTGAATCTACTCTACTCATCTGCAAAAATAATAAATGATCGATGAAATCACGAAGCATATAAGAGAGAATTCAATCACACATAACGCAATGATTCTCTGGGGAAAGCCACAGTTAAAAAACCATGTTATATGTATATTGCATTAGTCAAATAATCTAGATGAATATAATATGTTATGCTCAACTTGCACAAGTATTTTCTATCCTCTGCCTAACTAGCTAAGTTTGGCCAATACTTAGCCAAATTTCCAAGCCTCCAAGCTCCTAATTCCTTGCATTGTTCACTTGGGAATTAGCTCCTATTTAATGGGGAAATTCCTTAATTATGAATTATGCAATCCTCACATACCTACTTTGAATGCATGCACCATAGGTTTAATTTAGATGATTTTACAATTGATAGTACATTGTCCCTGGACTCCAATCTCAACTGGGTCATTCTCTGATCTGACATGCATGAGTTAATTATGAGTGAATCTTCAGTTTATTGGTTGATCACTGTAGGGTACACCCCACTACTACAGGTTACACCCCACGACAGTAAGTTACACCGCACTATTGGATCTCTCACTAATTCCTCCATAAGTTGGAACTAATTTAACTGACTTTAACTCAATTAGACTGAATTAAATAATTACAAATCAATAATTACAACTCAAAATAACTCAACCTGGGCCCCTAAAATTTAGGAACCACTCTACATGACTCTAGATAGACTCCCAACTCGAATTAACTGATTCAACTAAGTCAAATTAACTTAGTTAACTATTACAAGTTGCTATGAGAATTAGAATTACAATTTAATTCCTAATTTAATTGAAGGACAAATTAAACTAGGATTTTTTTCTTGATGTTATTTGTAACATTTCTTGTTGTTATTTTCAAAACTCCCTCTCAACAATAAAGGAATTCAACTCTATCCCGATCCGGTACCTTTGGAATGTTCTGCTTGAAACTCTCGTCATTGTTGTGTTGCTACTACAACATCTGCAATATATATAATATAAATATATATATATATATATAATACATATATATATATAAATAATATATATTATATATTAAAAAATTGAAACAATTGTGTTTGCAACTGTCTACTAGGAAACAATTATGTTTGCAACTGTCTACTAGGAAAAATTGTGTTGATGTATACTCTGCTACTGAGCCTCCTTCTCTGTTGTCAACATTACTCTGCACTCCTCAGTATCTGACTGACACTGATCCTCCTGCTACTGAATACTATGGGCCCCCATAGCAAGGTAATGATCCATGAGACAAAAAATACCTCAATGGATCCTGCCCAATTTATACAGCTCTTGGGACTACTGCTTCACATCACCCCACCTCACACCAGGAGACATGGACCCATGTGCTCCCTTTACCTACTTGGCTCAAAATTTCCCCTTACTGGAGGTCTCTACTTGAGTGGATGTCTCCACTTGGTCCCCTGTCTACTTCTTCAATTGTGGCTGCTCCACAACTTGTTGAGGTTGCTTATGAGGTTTTATGTTGACAGGTAGTTCACACTCCCTTTCAACCACTATGTCTCTAACCTTTACCTTACTCCTCAAGGTTTGGCATACATGAGCAAAATTTGATTTACTCATATTGCTTTGTTGTTGCTTCCACACTATTGTTGCAACTACTACAATAATGAGTCTGATCTTCCCAGATCCTGAAGTACTAACATCCATAGGGATGCTCCCTCTGAAACTAGACTCCCTCTGAGTCTCGATCTCCCCGTGGGAAATCTCTCTGCCCCTCAATCTACTAATGTAAATGATCACAACTCTTTTTTGTGTCACTAAACATTGGCTCATTGATCTTCCCACTAGAAGCCTTCGAGCTCCATTAATAAGTCTACACATAGGGTCTTCTGGATCTGCCTTGAACTAGAGCTCCATCATTTTGCAAGGACAACTTCGAATTCTTCTCTTCTATCGTGATTTATGCTTTGATACCATTTAGAAATTTCTACAAATCTAACTTTGATACCATGTAGAAATTCCTTGTAGATTCAAACTGCAGATTGTAATATGATAAAACAATTGACTTGAATCTACTCTACTCATCAACGGAAACAATAAACGATCCATGAAATCATGAATATAAGAGAAATAATTCAATCACACATAACACAATGATTTTCTGGGGAAAGTTGCATCTAAAAACCCCTACTATTTGTATATTACATTAGTCAAACAATGTGGATGAATACAATATGCTCTACTCAACCTTGAGCTCAACCAGCACAAGTATTTTCTATCCTCTGCCTGACTGACTGACTTTGGCCAATACTTAGCCAAATTTCCAAGCCTCCAAGCTCTTAATTCCTTGCATTGTTCCCTTGGGAATTAGCCCCAGTTTAATGGGGAAATTCCTCAATTACAAATTGTGCAATCCTCATAGGCCTTCCTCTGATTACATGCACCATAGGTCTAATCTAGATGGTTTTACAACTCATAGTACATTGTCCCTGAACTCCAATCTCAACTAGGTCTTTCTCTGATCTGACATGCATGAGTTAATTATGAGAGAATCTTCAATTTACTAGTTGATCCCTGTAGGTTACACTCCACTACAGTAAGTTACACCCCACTACAGGATCTCCCACTAATTTCTCCATCATTTGGAACTAGTTTAACTGACATTAACTTAGTTAGGATTAATTAAATAATTACAACTCAAAAGAAAGTCAACCTGGGCCCCTAAAATTTAGGAACCACTCTACATGACTCTAGATAGACTCCCAACTCGAATTAACTGAGTCAATTAATTCAAATTAACTTAGTTAACTATTACAAGTTGCTATGAGAATTAAAATTACAATTTAATTCCTAATTTAATTCAAGGACAAATTAAACTAGGATTTTTTTTCTTGATGTTATTTTTAACATTTCTTGTTGCTATTTTCATCTCCTGTCACTGTCTACTCTACGCCTCGAGGGCCTTTTTCTTGTATCATTATTTTAAGATTATAGTTAATATAATATGATATGGATTTTTAAAATTTTGTAATTCTTTTTAATATTTTTTATTGTAATTAATCTAAATTATAATTATCATTTGAAGTTGCTTTACAAATCTTATTAAAGAGAGAAGAGGGGAGAGAGGACATTTTATAGTCATAAAATTTGTTTCACCCACATGCACCCACACAGAAAATCTTGTAGAAGAGAAGGTGAAGGTCAAGGAAACAAGTTCTCCAACCTTGCATCCATTCAACCATAATGTTAGTAGAAGATTACACTCCCTTATGGGCATTCTTTTGTTATAAAAGGCTAGGATAGACTTCTTATTAAGGACAATTCAGGAGGTCGGTGATAATTTAGGATGATAGTCAAATATGGAAAATTGGCATATTTGGAAAAAGAAGTTGAATACTTTTATTAATTATAGTGAAAATTTGTGGAGGGCTCCATTATGGTGCTAAAACAATTGTGACGGGTTATGTTCTTCAAACATGTGGGTCATGCCAAAATAAAACAAGGAAGTGAGTTATATTCCCCGCAATTGTTTGTTGTAGATGTAGATGTTTCCTTTACAAATGTGTTAAAATTTGAATTTCTATGGCCAATAATAGAAGAAGTATATACATTATATTATTTTGACCTTTTCTAACTTGTCAACATTCAAATTCAACCAAACAATCCTTCTTGAAATTGCAATTTTGGATTCATGAGATTATTATTGTTGATGTAGGAATGAGTTTAGACCCCTCTAATACCTTGACCGCAACTAGTTTATGCAATTTTAACATTTCATATATGTGATTCCAAAAAGTCCAAAATGATTCCTATAACATTTGAAGCCAAAAATTATAGTTTCCCCTCTTTATTCTTTATGGTCAGAAAAATGGTTATTTTTCCACCAAACTAAAAAACTTACAACTACAAAACCTAATGAATTGACTTAATAAGAGTGTCATCTTGAAAAACATAGAATACTCAATTTTTAATGGAAAGCATGGCTACAGTAGGCTTCTTTCTTAGCATTTGCTTTGGATACCATAATGGCATTCTTAAATTCTATCTCCACTTTATATTGGAGTATTGCATCTTCTTCATTGGCAATTACTTTGAAAAACCTAGTAGAAGTTTTTAAGAGGGAGGCCACCAAAATAGAGCTCAATTGACTCATAATCAATTTATTTTGCATGTTGTGATTTAGTGAGCTTCTTAAATTGATTGCCTTGTATGGCCACCCTTGCTTCGAATTATGCATTCCTAACTAGTTGGGCTTTGAGTTGAGAAGCCACTAAAAAAAAAAAAAAACATCCAAACAAAATAAGTTGAAACAATTGTGTTTGCAACTGTTTACTAGGAAAAAATTGTGTTGATGTTGACTCTGCTATTGGGCCTCCTTCTCTGTTGCCAACATTACTCTACACTCCTCATATTCTGACTGACACTAGTCCTCCTGTTACTGAATATTGTGGGCCCCCATAGCAAGGTAATGATCCATGAGACAAAAAAACACATCAATGGATCCTGCCAAATTTATACAACTCTTGGGACTACTGCTTCACATTGCCCCACCTCACACCAGGAGACATGGACGCATGTGCTCCCTCTGCCTACTTGGATCAAAATTCCCCTTACTAGAGGTCTCTACTTGAGTGGATGTCTCCACTTGGTCTCCTCTCTACTTCTTCAATTGTGGCTACTCCACAAATTGTTAAGGTTGCTTATGAGGTTGTATGTTGAGAGGTAATTCATGCTCCCTCTCAACCACTAAGTCTCTAACCTTTACCTTGCTCCTCAAGGTTTTGCATACATGAGTGAAATTTGATTTACTCATACTGCTTTGTTGTTGCTTCCACGTTGTTGTTGCAACTACTACAATAATGAGTCTGATCTTCCCAAATCCTGAAGTACTAGCATCCATAGGGATGCTCCCTCTGAAACTAGACTCTCTCTGAGTCTCGATCTCCCCGTGGGAAATCTCTCTGCCCCTCAATCTACTAATGTTAATGATCACAACTATTTTTTGTGTCACTAAACATTGACTCATTGATCTTCCCACTAGAAGCCTTCAAGCTCCATTAATAAGTCTACACATAGGGTCTTCTAGATCTACCTTGAACTAGAGCTCCATCATTTTGCAAGGACAACTTTGAATTCTTCTCTTCTATCCTGATTTATGCTCTGATACCATGTAGAAATTTCTACAAATCTAACTTTGATACCATGTAGAAATTCCTTGTAGATTCAAACTGCAGATTGTAATATGATAAAACAATTGACTTGAATCTACTCTACTCATTAGTGGAAACAATAAATGATCTATGAAATCACGAATATAAGAGAAAGAATTCAATCACACATAACACAATGATTTTCTTAGGAAAGCCACAGCTAAAAACCCCTACTATTTGTATATTACATTAGTCAAACAATGTGGATGAATAGAATATTCTCTGCTCAACCTTGAGCTCAACCAGCACAAGTATTTTCTATCCTCTGCCTGACTGACTGACTTTGGCCAATACTTAGCCAAATTTCCAAGCCTCCAAGCTCTTAATTCCTTGCATTGTTCCCTTGGGAATTAGCCCCAGTTTAATGGGGAAATTCCTCAATTACGAATTGTGCAATCCTCATAGGCCTTCCTCTGATTACATGCACCATAGGTCTAATCTAGATGGTTTTACAACTCATAGTACATTGTCCCTGAACTCCAATCTCAACTAGGTCTTTCTCTGATCTGACATGCATGAGTTAATTATGAGAGAATCTTCAATTTACTAGTTGATCCCTGTAGGTTACACTCCACTACAGTAAGTTACACCCCACTACATGATCTCCCACTAATTTCTCCATCATTTGGAACTAGTTTAACTGATGTTAACTCAGTTAGGATGAATTAAATAATTACAACTCAAAAGAAACTCAACCTGGGCCCCTAAAATTTAGGAACCACTCTACATGACTCTAGATAGCCTCCCAACTCGAATTAACTGAGTCAATTAAGTCAAATTAACTTAGTTAACTATTACAAGTTGTTATGAGAATTATATTATTTTTTTTTCCTGAGAAAAAAATGAACTTTTTATTACTATAAAAAGTTACATATACATTCAACAGCTTTCGTTTGTTGTAATAATTATGTAAGCCTGCAAAATATTGTTCAGAAACTGAGCTTGGCCTCTTCAAAAGAGGAGATAACAGCTCCCTTTCTCCGTGTTTTCAAAAACGCGTCCATGATTCCTTGTGTTTAACTAGAGTCTACATCTTGCGTCTTTTTTGGGGCTTCCTCTATCAAAGAAAATAGCCCGAGGCGAAAAAGATTGCACAAAAAAAGAACACAAAATACATGAAACATGTTTCATATTTCAGCTATGTTCCAAAAACAAAAACAATGATGTCAGATCAGCCATGTGCCATGTTTATGCATTTCGAACATAAGGAGGCAGGTCCGAGAAATGGTCTTCACCATTGATTTCTTCCACTATTCTCCAGCTGCACAGAACTTGTTGAAGGCCGTCTTTAGAAAGCTTGTCTGCCGAATCATTTCGTTCCCTATATATATGTTGAATGGAAAAAGATTTAAAAGATAATTCCAGGTGTTTTATTTCTTCTAAAAGAGGATGCAAAATATAATTATGACATCTTCTTTGACCATTTATCCATTTGATGACATTTAGTGAATCCTCGAAAATCTGAACTGTGAGGGTGTTTCTATGTATCAGCCAGCATAGAAGAAGCTTGAGAGAAGATAGTTCTGCATAGTTGTTGGAGCCACTTCCCAAACCTATGGAAGATTTTAGGGAGTGACTTTTGCTTAAGTGGATAATTATGCCTGCTCCAGCTTTATTATTTTGGGAGGCTCCGTCAAAGTAAGCCCAAGGCACTCCATCCTTGACTTGTTCTTCTTCAACCTTTCGGGGCGGCTTTTCTTCCTCTGAATCCGGGATATTTTTGTAGATAGATAAACACTAAACAGCAATTGATTCCACAGAAGTTTCCTTGTCCTGGAAAATGCTTCTATTCCTTGCAATCCAAATGCCCCAGCATATAATGGGAGGCAAATTCCTTAACTTCCGGACTGAGTTTTGGTGCCACCACTTGTGCCAAACTTCGGCTATATTGTCCCCTTCCCAGGATATCTACAATTGAATATACTTACCCGCCTCCAACCATACTTTTTTTACTATATGACAGCCAATGAACAAGTGTGTCGTAGTCTCTGAATCATTTTTGCATAATGGACATCTTCCTAGCCCTTGTTTAAATCTAGCTTGCAGAATGTCCCATGTGGGAACTTTCCCTTTCAAGATACACCAGAAGAACAGTTTTGCTTTAGCAGGGCACTTTAGCTTCCATATCGATTTCACCCACCAATCCAGGTCTTCCCAACCTTTTTTGGTCATGAGGAACTTATATCCAAATTTTGGGGAATAGCTGCCAGAGTTAGCATAAGCCCATACCAGCTGATCTGGTTTGTCCTTGAGCCTTACATTTGATCTGGAAAGTTCTTGCAAGTAGACCTCCCAATCATTCCACCAACGGGGGTGAAGATCCAATTCCTCTCCTGACTTCCAAGCTTGTCCCCATATGGTTGAGAATCCTATTTTCTCCACCTAATTTAAATACAAAATTATTTTGAAGGCAAGGTGTCTAATCAGGCCAGGGGATATAGCATAATTCTCGTTACAACCCACCCAAGGGTCCCTTCCAATGAGGATGCTTTCACCGTTTCCAATCTACTAGGACAAACCTTGTTCAATAAGTTTGAAGGCATCGATAGTCACTTTCAATATAATTGACACATTCCCTCCTTTCTTTTCTGGGTTTCTAATCCATTCTTCAAGAGGATCGGGATCAATGTATTTCCACTTTACCACTTTTGTCCAAAGGTTTTCCAATTTTATGATTCTCCACCCTGATTTTGCTGCCAAAGAGGATCCAAAGGCAGTAATATCTTTAATTCCCCATCCTCCCCATTCTTTTGGTCTTGCCACCTTTTCCCAAGCAATCCAGGGGAGCACAGACTCCTCCTTTGATCCTGCCCATATAAATCTGCTACATATTCTTCTTATGTTTTCCAGGATTCCTTTGGGAACCCAGGTCAGCACGACCCAGTATACAGGAATAGCTAGGAGGACTTATTTAATTAAAGTTTGCCTTCTTGCTCTGGAGAGCCATCTAAAGCTCCAGTGTGAAATCCTGGCTTCAATCTTTGCTACTAACCAATTCCAGTCCTGTTTTTTATAGTTATCTGGTTTCAGCCAACACCCCAGATATTTGAAGGGGTCCCCAAACTTAGTTACCTCTAAAGGAAGAACAACAGTAATTTGGCTTATCTCCTGCCTATTTAGGCCTTCCATTATGAGCTGTGATTTCCTGTAATTGACTTGCACCCTAGTTGCTTTCATGAACAGCTCAAGCATCTCCTTTATCTTTTTAAACTTTGTCAGGCTTCCATTACTGAAGAGTAATATATCGTCTACAAACAGGAGATGTGTAATAAAAAGGTTGACAGCCACCTCCAAGCCTTTAATTGTTCCTTCCCTTTTGGCTTTTAACATTAGTTGACTCATCCCTTCTGCGACCAATAAAAACAGTAAAGGGAACAATAGGCAGCCTTGCCTTAGGCCCCTTTTCCCTTTGAAGAACGGAGAGGTTTTCCCGTTTATAAGCACCGCAAAACTGACACTGGTGATACATCCCATAACCCAGTTGATAAAATCGATTTTGAACCCCATATGAGTTAATAGCATTCGGATATAGGTCCAACTGATTCTGTCATATGCTTTTGACAGATCAATTTTCACCACTGCTCCTTTCTTTTTCATCAGTTTCACACTATGAATAGTCTCCTGGGCCACTCCTATAGCTTCGTGTATTTGACGCCCATCCAGAAATCCAAACTGTTCGCTTGAGATGCATCTGGACAGAATTGGTTTTAAGCGAGCAGATATAGTTTTAGCTATGATTTTATAAACATTGTTGCATAGTGAAATGGGTCTGAAATCTTCAAAAGACTCAGGGACTTCTTTTTAGGAATAAGGGCTATAAATGTTGAGTTAAAAGGCGCATATATCATACCTTTCCTTCTTAACTCCTCAACCACATCAGTTAGTTTCGAGCCAATCTGATAAAAAAACTGCTGAAAAAATTCTATAGGCCACCCATCATGCCCAGGAATTTTATCCTTTGCCATAGATTTTATTACATTCTCCACTTCTTCATAAGTGACCTCCCCCAGTAAGCCTTCCGCTTCTTCCTCCTCCACATAACGAGGAAAACTTTGGGTTATTCTAATAACCTCTACTAATGTAGGCTCTCTCTGCTCAGAAAAAAGATTTTGAAAGTGGTTCCTCCCCATGTTTGAGAGCGAGTCAAAGGTATTTGCCTCTCTTCCTTCCTCGTATTTTAATTTCCAGATAGTATTTATTATCCTCTTGCCTTTCGCATAATTGTGAAAAAAATTTGTATTTTCATCTCCAGCCAATAGCCATATTGGCCTGCTTTTCAACCTCCATTCTTCTTCTCTATCCCAAATAATTTTTCTTCTCTGATTTTCTAACATTAGAATCCTATCCTTCGCTTCCAAAGATTCATATCCATTTGAGTCAAGTTTTTCTAGTTCCCCAAGCTCCCCGTCGATATTGATTAAGGCTTCATTTTGTTTTTGCTTCCTTTTTTTAGACCATTCCATTGTGACCTTCTTCATCCTTTTCATATTTTCCATGAAAAGGAAACTCTTATCTTCCATTACGTCCCTACTTGGATGTTGCCAGGTTTCATTGAAGAGTTGTCTGAATGATTCCTCCTGCATCCAAGCAGCATTGAATTTAAAAGGTGTTGCTCTTTTAAAGGGGGGCTTGGATAGTTCCAGCAATATAGGGAAATGATCCGAATTTCCTCCCTCTCCTATCCATTGTCGGAACATCGGTATTCTGGAAGCAAGATCCTCACATAAAAGAAATATGTCTAGTCCTTTAATGACTCGGGCTTCACCTGTTCTATGGTTTCTCCAAGTAGGCTTTAACTTTGACAGATTTGCATCAATCAGTTTATGCAAGGTGAGGGCATTTTGAAAGAAATCCGATAAGGGGTCTTCTCTGGCTGAGGGGCCCCATGCTTCTGCGTTTCCAATGGAGAAGTTTAGATCTCCTCCTACTACCATATTTTGATCCCTCATCACAGATTTAGCTAGGAGGCTGTTCCAAAACAAGACCCTCTCCTAGCATGGCCCGTATATATTTAAGATAGACAAAGGGCCGTCGAATTCAGGGGACAAAACTTCCATCCCCAAGCCTTGATACATACCCCACGAATTTAACAGCTTCAATCTTCCTTCTCTAAATCCTACAGCCACACCTCCTGAGTGACCGTTCGAGTCCAATGCTTGAAACTTCCACCCCGGGAATAAAGAGCATAAAGATGTCACTACTTCTGAACTCAATCCTAGAGTTTCCTGCAGCATGAGAAGATCAGGGTTGTATCGCTACACCAACTCCTTCAAAGCCAGTTTTTTGGGTTTACTGGCTAAACCCCTACAATTCCATGAGAGACAAATCATTTTGGTCTCTCCTCACAGGGTTTCACCGCTCTAAGCGCCCCAGGAATTGACAGTTGTTTTCCTTCCTCCACATCATATTTTGCTTTTACTTGAGCTTTCGATAGAAAGGACTTCTGCCCCTTTGACTTCTTCCTAGAGGACTGAGGAACCTCCATACCTATGCCTCCGATAGGTTCTCTGGTCGTCGGTCTTTTGTCAAGGGAGCGCAGGTTGTAGTGACATTCAAGTTTGGGAACAGGTATTTTAAAATCGTTTTTGCTAATATATTTTGAGGTCCCTTCATAGTTCAGATTGATTTTGGGGATAGATGCAGTAATGATTTCAACCCCCTCTTGTTCTATAGATGCATGATTATGCAGATTAGAAATAAAGCATGCCTATTTTTCTTCGTTTGGAGAATGTAACGAAGGATAACAAAAGTCCAGATGCATACCCATCGAGCCTTCAAGAACTTCTCTTGATTCTTTCGGATCACCCTTGCTAGAATCGATAGGGGGATCTTCTTCAGCTCCCTCGCTCATGTTCTGTTCTTGCTTCGAAGTCCTCTGTTCCTCGATCCTTTCCACCACCATGGCATCCTCCACTTGAGTCGCTTCTGTCCTGCGGGTTATCTCAGCTCCTTTTGTTCGCATTTCTTCTTCATCTTTCCTCTGTTTCCTTCTGCGCCAAAAACCTGAGGGACAGTCCCTTGCCAAATGGCCATACTCATGGCAACTGTGGCACCTGAAAGACAGGTGTTCATAGTCCAACAGTTGATCAAAGACGAGGTCTTTATAGTGGATTTTTATGTTTCCCGGAAGACCTTTCCTAATATTGAGGTTTACCAGTATCCGAGCCATTGCTTTATTTCTTGTTTCTACGAAAGACATGTCTCCTTCCAGGTAGGAGCCAATCGTATTGCCTATAGACCTGAAGACTGATTCTACCCATAGAAAGGGCGGCAACCCAGGAGCGCGCACCCAAACCAGGAATGATTCTACCTTCTCTCGTTGAGCGTCGAACAGAGGAGTCCATCGTCTAAATAGAACGGGTCATTTCCCAAAAGCCCAATTTCTCGCCAGTACCCAATCCACCATATCCTTCTTCTAAAATTGGATCATGAACCATCCTTTTGCTAGCACCAAAACTTTGAAGGAATTCCCTGAATCCGCCTGCCATTGCTAATCTGCCCAATTTTGGATGAATTGTGCCGAAAAATTCTTTCCTCTAGCTCGTCCAACCAGAGTGTTTTCTGCCACCTCCATTGCTTCCTCGATTTGGACATCCACTCCAAGGACCAAATTTGCTTCTGTCCTTTGCTTAATTAGTTTTTGTTTCTTTCTCTTTTCGCTAGTTTTCTTGTCGCCATGGGTCTCTTCTCTTCCTTTTCCCTCAACCACCCCTTCTGTCTCTTCCGTTTGCTTGCGAAATCCTTCTTTCCTACAAGCTCAGATCCTAGGAAGATCACAGCCTCACTGGCCCCGACTACCTTCCCGAGTCCTACTCCTTCAGTTGCTCCTTCCTTTAACCCTTCCTCCTCTGGCTGCCTTACTGCAATGCTTCTCGATCCATCCTTTCTACTACCCTCCTTCGCTTTGCGGCCCTTTATCTCTAGAGTCATTCTAGGGTTTGCCCTGCCACTTGCTAGGGTAGATCTCGTTACGGCCTGTGTTCTACCTTCCTTATCCGGCCCAAGATCCGCTTTAAGCCCGTCGATCGTGCTTTGCCATAAACAATTTTTAGTGCCCTGACCATAAACTACATCTTCCAGGCCTCCAGAAAGAGACTAGGTTTGAGCTAGGGCTGATGACTTACTTACTTGAGATAATCTGAAATCTTCGGTTTAAGGGAGCTCCTCCTTCAATGATCTTTCTTCTTGGGGGTTAAGATAGGCCTGGTCCTCCTGGATTTTCTGCATTACCAGCCCCAACCTTCCTTCCGAGCCATCGAGCGAGGTAATATTGTTCCACGGTTCATTCAAATCTGGATTCTCCTTCCATGTCCTGTGTAAACTGCTTGCTCCGAAGAAATGTTCTAAGTTTTGCGCCGTTAAGTCCTTACCCCAAACCAACAGGATATCTTCCGGTTCAGGGTCCAGCTCGACCGTTTCACAAGAGTTTACCATGTTTAATCCGCCTGATTAACCACTTAAGCACTAGCACAGTCTACTTTGGTTTCAGATACAAGGTAAATGCCTTGGATTAGGCAGAGGTCGCGACAGCTATGTCACCCAATTGACAAACCCAGGTGGTTTCCTGAAGCCTGGGATGCGATGTCTCCAGCTGTTTCCGATCTACACCCTATGTCCGTCCTCGCGCCGTCCCGCCCTTCCGATTCTGACAAGTGTCTTTTCCTGGTGCCTTGGATCGCTAGCCGCATCGTCCACAGGCCTCTTTTGCCTTTGCTCGCTTCCCTTTTCACTCTAAAACTTACCGTCTAGCCTTAGGCCCTCAGCCCTTTCGGCTGCATCCTTTGCTCCCGCGACCATGCCCTAACGCCTCGTTGCTATGAGAATTATAATTACAATTTAATTCAAGGACAAATTAAACTAGGATTTTTTTCTTGATGTTATTTTTAACATTTCTTGTTGCTATTTCCAACACCTGTCACTGTCTACTCTATGCCCCGAGGGCCTTTTCCTTGTATCATTATTTTAAGATTATAGTTAATATAATATGACATGGATTTTTAAAATTTTGTAATTCTTTTTAATATTTTTTATTATAATTAATCTAAATTATAATTATCATTTAAAGTTGCTTTACAAATCTTATTAAAGAGAGAAGAGGGGAGAGAGGAGATTTTATAGTTATAAAATTTGTTTCACCCACATGCACCCACACAACAAATCTCATAGAAGAGGAGGTGAAGGTCAAGGAAACAAGTTCTCCAACCTTGCATCCATTCAACCATAATGTTAGTAGAAGATTACACTTCCTTATGGGCATTCTTTTGTTATAAAAGGCTAGAATAGACTTCTTATTAAGGACAATGTAGGAGTTCGGTGATAATTTAGGATGATAGTCAAATATGGAAAATTGGCATATTTGGAAAAAGAAGTTGAATACTTTTATTAATTATATTGAAGATTTTTGGAGGGCTTCATTGTGGTGCTAAAACAATGGTGACGGGTTTCTTCAAACATGTGGGTCATGCCAAAAGAAAACAAGGAAGTGAGTTATATTCCCCGCAATTGTTTGTTGTAGATGTAGATGTTTCCCTTACAAATGTGTTAAAATTTGAATTTCTATGGCCAATAATAGAAGAAGGATACAAATTATATGATTTTGACCTTTTCTAACTTGTCAACATTCAAATTCAACCAAGCAATCCTTGTTGAAATTGCAATTTTGGATTCATGGGATTATTATTGTTGATGTAGGAATGAGTTAAGACCCCTCTAATACCTCAACCGCAACTAGTTTATGAAATTTTAAAATTTCATATATGTGATTCAAACAAATCCAAAATGATTCCTATAACATTTCAAGACAAAAATTATAGTTTCCCCTCTTTATTCTTTATGGTCAGAAAAATGGTCATTTTTCCACCAAACTAAAAAACTTACAACTACAAAACATAATGAATTGGCTTAGTAAGAGTGCCTGCTTGAAAAACATAGAATACTCAATTTTTAATGGAAAGCATGGCTACAGTAGGCTTCTTTCTTAGCATTTTCTTTGGATTCCATAATGGCATTCTTAAATTATATCTCCACTTTATATTGGAGTATTGCATCTTTTTCATTGGCAATTGCTTTGAAAAACCTAGTAGAAGTTTTTAGGAGGGAGGCAACCAAAATAGAGCTCATTAGTAGACTCTTAATCATTTTATTTTTCATGTTGTGATTTAGTGAGCTTCTTAAATTGATTGCCTTGTATGGCCACCCTTGCTTCCAATTATGCATTCCTAACTAGTTGGGCTTTGAGTTGAGAAGCCACTATGTTATTTAGATGACAAATTTCTACCTATGGATCCTTAGTTTATTATGAAATCCCTTGTCGACCTCAACAAATATCAACAATTTCACAAAGTAAATAATCACTAATGTGACAATCACCCTCCATGTTAGAGGGAATAAACCCAAAGGCAAGGTGAAAACTAACCAGAAGTCATCCCCTAAACCCCCAAGACTCTTCAAGATTCTACTAACTTCATATTAGAGTCCAAAATGTTGAGGCTTGATGAAGGTTGGAGCATGTGCTACAAGGCTAACTAATAAACCAAGGCCAAAATGAACCATAAAATTCCTACCTCTTCAAGTAGATCCATTTGGTCATTCCTTAAAGTTACTTTGCGATTTGAAATTGGAGTATATTGTAGTCAAAGTTCTATTTTTGTTTTTGTAAATGGAAAAATAAGTTTTGTATGGTGGCTTTGAAAGAAAATGTAAATGTAAAAACCCCCTATTATAAAGTTTTATTACATGGGCATCAAGGCCTAACTTTTAAGGTCAAAAAAAGGCATTATTCCAAAACTATAGAGAAGTGGGTTGAGGCTCACTGAAAATTGAAAATTAAAAAGTGCACAAGTTGAGATCGGATCGCAGCATATTAACACAATGTAGTGAAATTAATGGTTTTACGACAGTTTAACATGGACAAGATTTAAACGAAGGGCACCCTTCGTGGACTTCTATAATGGAAACCACTAATATGAGGATCTATGGTTGTCTTTTAATACGACGGGTACCCCCGCATTTCCACAAACAACCAGATGCACCTGTTGTAAGCAATAATTATTTTAAAAAAAAAAACACTTGTTGAAAGAGCACTAATGATCAACAAGCCAAGCAAGTGAGTGAGTGTCACATCATCCATTATTTGTTGACCTGTCATTCCATTTCACCTTGGAACATCATCAAGACGTTTGATTTCTTCCGCCTATCCCACCAAGGTTAAGGGGGATTCCTAGTCTTAGCCTGTTTATCTTTTGGTTCATATAGTTATATCAATTGACATCCTTATTACTAGTTCTACGTATGCATTAAGTTCCACGCCATCCTGTACACACCTAGTAACACATTTTCCCATTTCTTGGCTCCATTGTTTCTTTAAGTTGTAAGTATGAAGAAAACCCATAAGATTTCCCAAAACCCTATAACTACTCCACCATCTGGTCCTACTCCATTAATGGACCAATAATTTGAATTTTATGACCCTCATTGCTTGTTATACCTTCTGGAAATCTGAAATGATGTTTTTGATCATTTTAAAGAATCCAATGACCTCCTTTGCTTTATTGAGTTGGGTCTTTACTATGACATTGTATTAATTCTCTACGATTTCCCAGATTTTGTAACTTGGTTTATGTATTCTCTTGTTCCTCAAATAAATTCCTTTATGTACTCTTCTGGAGAAAACATTCTTGAAGTCACGCCAAAGTTAATACAAGAGGCCTTTAAGTTTCCCGTAGTCGAAAAACCTAATAAATTCAATGATGACACATTATCGCTAACATAAAATCCATTTCTAAAGCTAATAAAGAGAGCTTGTTTATTTTGATTTTATCATCAAACTCTCAAATTCCTCCACCTACACCAAATTACCCCATAACTTTGGTTTTCGAAACTGCACAACAATTCCTAGAAATGATTTTGTTCCTTCTTGGGTAGGATGATACTGGGATAGTCATTGAACGAGATTTAGGATTCTTAAGCCTGGTGTTACATCCTTATGATGTTTTAGATATTTTCTCTTGCTTAGCTAAGTCCATTAATTTTCAATTCCAATTTTTCATGCGAATGGTTATTTCAGATATCCATCCATTTTGGTCTATTTGTTTCTATATGTACATGCAAATAAATTTAACCATCTAAGGTTGAACATGAGGGATTGAAACAATCAAATGAGGTCATTGGTTGAATGGAGCCAATTCATCAAATGAAAATAGAATAATGAGGGATTTTCTCAATATTTGTCATCCTTCATGGCCATTATATATTATGTTTTCAACAATCAACAACCTCCAAGGATTTTGCCTCAAGCAAAAGAACTTTTTCAACTCAATACTGATCTAAGAGTGGGGGATTGGTATGTATTTGAGGACTACACAAAAATAAGAATGTATGGAGCTAAGGTACACCCATATTGCCTGCAAACATTCTTGTCTATAAGAGTCTTTTCTATGGAATTTATAATACAAGTCTATATGCAAACGAGATTCATTTTCTTCTTAGGCACAAATGATACATTTTTAAATTGGACAGAACTATATGACCATTCATTATAAATACCAGAAAATTTCTTACACAAATTGAATGTGTGTTGAAAAATTTTAAATTTTGAAAAATGGGGGGAATGGAAATATGATCCACATCACATAATTTATGATAAAAGAGTTGAAGTTGGTTTAACCCCTTATTCACATGACAACAAACCAGAGCTGGAAAAACTAGTTAATCAAGAACTTGGCTAGGTTACAAAGTACAACAAAAGGTGAATATTGAAACCCCCTCTGTAAGGGAGAAGTAATTGAAAGGAATGCTCCTCAGAAAATAGACATTGAAATGGAAGATTTACAACTAGGAAAGAAATCTAAGTTCAAGGAGAACAAGAGGAATATTTGCAAGTTAAATTGACTCAAGTTCCCTCTAAACAGCTTAGTTTCCAAATGCAACTGGATAATCTAAAGTACACAACTTCTTCCTCTAGTTCTATTGATCTTCCAACACTTTCAATTGTAAGGACTCCATCTCAAATAGATGCCTTGTAGAAAAACTACTAGATAAAGAAAGAAGTCATAAATTGAAAGGTGACCTGATAGCCCAACTATCAGTAGTATCAACCTTGGTTTATCAAACCATGTTGTTTTATGCTATGGATTTAGAAAGGAACCAATTGAAATTGTCTCTCATGCATCCTATTAATCAATTTATTCCTTCAGGGCCATTTTTAAAACGATGAATTTGTCTATAAACGTAGGTGATCTACCACTCCCTCACAAAATAAATTTTCATTAAAAAAGCAGGGGAAATGCTCTACAATGATCTGTGCAAAATTTATTTTACAATATCTAAAGCAAAGAATCTCCTTGAAAGGGTTTCTAATCAGTTAATAAAGGAGAAAGCAAATTCAAGAGCTAAATAGATACAAAATGAAGAATATAAGAAATTGGTTGTCGAGTTGGGAGTTGATCTAGCCAACAAAGAAGCAATCAAAGTGATACTATAGAAAAATAAATATCAAATGTTGTATTTAAGGAATAAATTTAATATTCTTAGTCTAAGCATGCCCAAATGGTTGAGAAAGAAAGGGAGCAACTACTGGAGCAACTAATATGAAGAAATAGTGAAATTGTTGAGATGCAAAAGAAGATTCAAAATCATGTTCGCACTATTACTATACCAGCGTTTGGATTCAAGTGACCCATCAGATTAATTGACAAAGGTAATGACAAATTAAAAAATCTTAAAAGATGAGTTGAAAAGAACACAAAGTTATTAATAGGAACAAAAGAGCAGTTAAATATAAAGGAAAAGTAGCCTAATTTGGAAAATGAGAAAAATAACCAACTACAATGTGAGAAGCAGAATGCTCAAATGGAGATCAATAAATTAAAAGGAAATCATTCCCTAATAGATGCAAAGAGGTAAATTTGGGATGAAATCATTCAATATATGGGTTCAAATTGGGACTACATTAGTATTATTAAGGCCCTATTCAAGAATCACAACCTGTGATAAAATGATTGGCAAAGAGATAGATGATAAATTCCGAAAAGTCAAGAAAATGATAAAATTCTAGAATGAAAAAGGCCCAAATGAACTCAAGGCTTTAGATGTAGTCGATAGAGTGTATTTCATCTTTGAAGTAAGGAAAATTATAAAAAAGAACCTTATTCTTACTCAAGATTCCAACAAACAAAAATAAGTACAAAAGGTGGTGGCAACATTCAATAACATATTTAGGTTTCACCCGATCTCGCTGAGGTTTCGCCTGATCTCGCTGTGTAATATTGGTTACAAACTGATTACAAAGTCATCGCTAACAGACTGAAGCTCATCCTCCCCAAAATCATTCCGTATGTCCAAGCAGGATTCGTTCATGGTAGACAAATAGTGGACAATTTCATCCTGGTCTAAGAGGCAATCCACTCAAGCCTAAGTCGAAATGAGAAAGGTATGGTTGTCAAACTTGATTTAGCAAATGCCTTCGACAGAGTTAGGCACATTTTTCTGTTGAAAGTCTTACATAAGCTTGGTTTTGGTGAGAAATTTATAAATTGGATTTGGGCTTGCATTTCGGAGCCTTGGATAGCTCCTTTAGTAAATGGCAGAGCTGCTGATTTTTTCAAAGCCACAAGAGGGCTCAGGCAGGGGTGCCCTCTCTCAACCCTTATATTTTTCTTCAAGCCTCTATCCTCCGTTTTTATTTAGATAAAAAAAAGATAGATCAAGAAATTGCTGGGCTTTGTATAGCAAGAGGTGTAAAAAATATAAATCATGCCCTCTTTGTGGATGATACCTTTTTACTGGGAGTTGCTTCTGTGCTTATGGCCTCCCGATTTAAAGGAGTTATGGATGAATTTTGTATGGTTTCAGGAAGCAGTCTAAACATTGGCAAATGCCATATCTATTGTTGGAACACCACTTTCAGCTTGCTCAACTCCATTTCCAGAACCTTTGGTTTCGCTGCCTCTTCAAACTGGTCTTCCTTCAAGTACCTAGGCCTTCCTGTATTTCTCAAAAGAGCCTACAGCAGAGATTGGCTCCCTCAATTGGATAAATTCAAGAACAAGTTGCTAGCCTGGGGCTTTTCCTGGCTTAACATTGCTAGTAAGTCTATTCTCATTAAATCAGTCCTTAACAGTATTCCCTTATTTCAATTTTCTGTCCTACTTGCTCCCACTGGCATTCTCAGAAAAATGGAGGAGATCATTTGAAAAAAAAATTGGAAGGGGGGCAAGCAAAATGAGAAAAATATTCCACTTCTCAACTGGGAATCCATCTCCAAACCACTGTTGGAAGGAGGCTTGAACTTCAAAAATCTTGGCTATCACAATATTGCAATGGGAGCTAAGCTTATCTAGAGAATTATTACACCTAACCCTGGCTAGGCGCAATTAGTTCTCTAGAAAAAATACTTCAAAGGCTAGCACTCCCGTTGTTTGGACCACCCTGTGATGCATCCATATTCACCCTTTCTGAAGCTCTGTACCAAAGCATGTCCACTTATTAACGCTCATGCCTATTGGGTCCCCGGCAATGGAAAAAGGATCAATCTTTAGACAGACAGAATTATGAACAACGATCCGCTGGGTGACTATCGCTCTCTTCAAGTGCTGCGCAAATGGATGAATGAGGCTGGTCTGAATTCCCTGTGGGACATATCCATCTAGCAGGATTCTCGCTGGGCTGGCTGGAATGTTGAAACCCCCCCAGATTTATATATGGAACGCAAGGTCCTGCTCTCCAAGCTCCACGACTGGCTCCAACGCTAATTCGAAAGCGAGACTCAAGACGTTGGGGTGTGCAGGTTGGTGGATATACCGTCGCTCAAGGATATGCCAAGATATTTGAGCACCCTCATGTGGCCATGAATCCATAACCATGGAAAGGGATATGGCACTATCCCTCCTTGCCAAAAATTGACTTCTTCAACTAGCTATTATGCCACTCCAAAATCTTGACAGATGATAATATTCAAAAGCGAGGTTTCCACGGCCCTTCAAGGCGCAACCTTTGTAAGGTAAACCAGGAAATTGTATCTCATCTGATGCTTGAATGTACCTTCACATTGCAGATCTGGACCGAGCTGCTGGGAACTTTGAGTTCCATCTTCGAGTTGCCTTCCTTCATCCCTGATTTCTTTGATAAATGGCTACAAAGGTATCCTAGTCCTCCAAAAAACAAAATTATCAGAGCTACTTGGTCTACCCTCCCTAAAATAATATGTTGGCAGGTATGGCTTGAGCGAGATAAAAGGATCTTTAGAAACTGCGAACAGGATGCCAAGCTTGTGGTAGTTAAAATAAAATACCAGTTACAAGAGTGTTTGAGAGACCACAAAGATGACTTAAGTCTCAGCCAGAAAGATATAATTTGGGGCTCTTCTCTCAATCTTCAGTTCCAAAAATTCGCAAAGAGTATCTCCCTCCCAAAAGTTTGGCAAATAAGGGCTATAGCAAAAGAGTTCCAGCAATGGATTGCAAACCACCAAAGGCAATTTCTATTTTTTGATGGGGCTGCAAAAGGAAATCCTGGAAGAACTGGCATTGGAGGAGTCATTTTGAATCCAGTTGGCTGAGGATCCACAGTTTCGCTTGGGGTTTGGGGATCGCTTCTAGTATTCAAGCTGAGGCTTTGGCTCTTTTCCAAGGACTCAAGATTTTGAAAGTGTTGAACATCAAGGAGGCTAATGTTATCGGGGACTCTCAGGTTATCATTAACACTATGGTGACACATTCTAAGCCAATGGATCTAAGGCTTGCAAGGTTGATCCAAAGAATTACAGACCTTGGAGACTATTTCCAGAATTTGAATTTCTACCATGTGTTGAGAGCCAATAATAAGGAGGCAGACATTGAAGCTAACAAAGCAGCCCTTCTTACGGTGGGAGCTCTACTCAGAGGCGGACAGGAAATACGGGAACTAATCCCTTAATTTAGAAAGTTGTCATGTTTTATTGCCTACTGTTAAATCAGTTTGTTTGTGTCCACTATTTTGGGAAAATCACTGATATTGACCACATAGTAGCAGCAAAAAAGAGATGTGACATAAACATAAATGTCACGGCCTTACAAGGTTGTACGGTACTTCTGGAATTAGATCCACCTTTTGTAATCCGCTCTTTGGCATTAAGACCAAGTATCTAATATATCCACTACCCGTTTCTGTAAAAAAAAAAAGCATTCAATAACATATTTGATAAAAGGACAAGAGTAGGATTTCTAATTTACTGCGATCATGTTGATAATTTGATTCCTTGGGAAATATACAAGAAGATGTTGTCAAATGAACTAAATCAGGGTGACAAAGCTCTTGAAATATTTGAAGCTCTAAGAGGCCAAACATGTAAACTATCTCTATCGTGACTTTCAGCTGCTCTGGTTGGTGAAAAATTTGTTCCTGACCAAGCCTAATTATTCCAAACGTTGGAGCTTACAGATGGCTTGCCAAGACCTACTCACATACTAGTTTCCAAATCCATAAATGTGGCAAATATGTTACAAGATGATCACACCCCTAAAAATACAATTTATGGAGTTGGAAGAGCTAGAGAAGTTGAAGGAGCAGGTGAAGTAGAGGGAACTGGAACCTGATCAGCCCAACCAATGAAGAATTTTTATTTAGTTTTATTAATATCAAGAATCATCATTTTTCTCTTTATGATAAAGCTTTGTATTTAATGTGTTTTATTAAAGTGACTTTAGTTAGAAGTAGTTAAGAAAGTTATGTAGTTTTAACAGTTACTTTTTAATTGATTTTGATGTAATATTTAAATACCCTGGAACCGTAGTGAAAGGTTTCAGAGATTTGTAATTTTTTTTTGCTTTCTAAAATGTTACACTTCCTTGGAGATAATAAAAAATTACCTGGTTGATTCCAATTTGTTGCTAAATTACAGTATGTGTTGTTTTTCTTATGTGAATTTCACCTATGTTTTCTTCTTATGAATCTAATGTATGATTGTAGTAAGTCTTCTTAAACATAGATAAAGATTTATTTATGTTTCTCTAAAGTTGTAGAAAATACCTATGGTTTTTATTTAAAGAAGCCTTAAAGGGATCTCCATTGCTTCAACATTCACAGTTTCTACTCATATCATTCATATTTTCTTTCCTAGGTTTTGAATGTTGGGTTCTTATAGGCCCAAGTTTAAACCATAACCCCTTTAAAATTCCTCTTTTCGTCAATATGTTTGAAGTTTGTAATTACTAATAAAATTCCAATCTAGGTATAATATTTTGTGTCCAAGATTCAATATTTATTGCACATGAGGGTATTGTTATAGAAATTTTTGGGCACTTCAACCCCAATCATAAATTTCCATAAACTAAGGGCTCCCAAGTCCCTAAAAGTGTTGCTTCACTGCCTAAAGGAACAAGGTCAGCTGATTACATCATCTCCCAGAAGTTCTCCACTGAAAACTGCTCATGAATGGTCAAAACTGGACCATACTGAAAACCCAGTGCAGAGGGTGCGATGCATATCACCTTCCCAGTGTACAAGGTGTGATGCATATTGAATTGCTCCTCTGTGGGGTGCGATCGTTGGGAATGGACAAATGGCAGGGACAAAATGCGAGGTGGAAGATAATGGAATCTTCTGGAAGCTTCCCCTCTGACACTTGCCTCTCTATTTTCGATCAGGGATGAGTAAGAGATCATCATTCTCCAAGTGGAAGCAGGAACTATCAGAGAGAGGACACTAATCAAGATCCCAGAAGATGACTCACCTCCCTATAATCATCTATATATGGATCCCTCATCACAGAGATCGAGAGGTTGGAATTTTGTATCTTATAGAGAAGTGTTGTTGGTTTTTTGGTGTACATTCATAGTGTTGGGTGATCTAAGCTTTGCTTGAGGTGAAGAAGGGCTTTCTATCCGGAGGATGATGCTGGGTCAGAACATATGGTTGTAATCCTCTTGCTAATTTTCATCTTAATAAAGCTATTCAAGTTTTCCTCCATGTTATTGTGTACTTGTTTATATATGCATTTGTATGGTTAACACACATCTGGTCCTGTGTTATTTATGAATATAGATCTTTGTTCTTCGATAGTAGTATGTTGCTGTGATTCCACATGTTCTCTTTGAAGTTGGGTAGACAAAGAAGAAGCGGCGAAGCTCTATCACGAAGGAGAGGAAATCAAGCGCAAGACTAAGGTTGGTCTCCTTGGTTCCCCTCTTGTCTATTCTCATAAAGGAAAACGAAAGTAGACTTTACTTGTTTGTTTCTAAGATAGCTACCAGTCTTAGTGGGAATAACAGCATCCGAGTGGACACTATTCCTGGTTACAAGACCCCACTAGGTTATCATCCTTTATCCACAAGATGCCGTGTCTGCCGCCTTACGACCCATAATGCACCGAACACAGCATTCGGGAAGATTGATTGCCGTACGAAAAGTCCTTGGTTTTCATATGATTGCCAAGGTGTATATGCAGTTTTATGGATTTTCTGGTAAACCATTTGCCTAGTTCTCCAGAGTAGTCACTTTTGATCCTTTTCGGACTCCCTAAAAGAAAAGGCTCATCTGAGCATTTGTCACTTCGGGCTCATTAAACATTCGAAGGCGACTAGGGTCATATTTTTGTCCTTTTCTCGACTCTTTAAAGATGAAAAGGTCAAGTTATGTCCTTCTGTCTTAAAATTTATTCGGCCACGTTCACATTTACCATATTAGATGTTTTTTGTGTTAGCTTGAGTAGGGTCCTTTCTCATTAGTTTGCCTAGGATTTTTGAATAGAATCATCCTGGCAGAATCATCGATCCCGTCTCCCATTCCAAGTGACCAAGGGTCTCCTTCTTCTACTGCTCCTGAGACACCGGTTGGTATTGGTACTCTCCCTGTTATTCCGAGTATCCAACCGCTGAACTCCCGCGCTCCAGAAGATGATTTTGACAATATCCATTGGAACCCTATTTGGGAGCCTTCTGAAGAGGATATTCCTTTTACTCCTTCTGGTGTTTCGGTCCCAATGTCTTCCTCTGATATGGATGACACATCCCCCATCGCGAGTGAAACACCCGTTGTGACGAGTGCTGAAATCCCTATCTCGGTGGAAACCCCATCCTTCAGTGTCACCCCTCTCAGTGTCATGTTTCCCTTACGCTATAGGGCTTTAAAGGATGTTATTGGTTCTAGGAACTCTTTTTCGGGTACCATGTGGGATCACAACATCACTACCACTTCGGGATCTTTTATTCCTCAAATTCACAATACATCTGTCACTTCAGTCCCGACTATTCCAACTGTCTGTGTAGCTTCTTCAGCGCCTATTGTTAGTGCAGTCACTGCATCCTCGGTTGTGACCACTGTTGCTGGTCCATCTCACGGTTTGGTAGATAGTGGCCAGTCGGTGCCTACATCCGGCATTGTCATCCCTACGCTTAGTGCCCCACCTTATTCTGGTTCCATTCCAGCAGGGGGGGCATACGATCAGTATTTGCAAGCTGTCCAGAATCTGAGCTCGCAAGGTCCATTTCATTACTACGATCCCGTAGGGCATCATCTTTATCTTGGATCCTTGCCATCTCAGCCTGCGGTTGAGGTCTCAGTCCCGTTAAACGTTGCTTGGGGTACCACTCGTTACGGTGGTGGCCAAGCACCCCCTGCGGATTAAGGACCGCCTTATCAAGGACCACCTTATCAAGGTCAGCCATCTTACACGCAACCTTCCTATGGGCAGCAGTATTATGGGAAATCTTATCCAGGGCAACCTGGAGGCCCACAAGGACAACCTTCGGCCTATGGTGGTCCATCTTTTACTTATCTTGGGAAACCCTCTGGAAATCTAGGACAACCTTATATGCAACAAGGACAACCTGGGGTCCAGCAGGGATACCCTTCCGGTCAACCCTCTGGAAATCCAGGACAACCTTATATGCAACAAGGACAACCTGGGGTCCAACAGGGATACCCTTCTGGGCAGGGTGTTCAGCCTTACGTACAGCAAGGCCAACCCACTGTCCAGTCTGGTCAATCATCTGGACAAGTTGGTCAACCTCAAATTCAAACAGGACAACCAACTGTCCAGTCCGCTCAGCCATCTGGTCCATCAGGACAACCCTCGGTTGTGCAAGGCCAACCCAACACCCAGCAAGCTCAACCTTCTGGGCAGGGGGGTCAAGCCCAAGCTCAACCAGGACAACCTTCTAGCCAGGTGGCTCAACCCCAATCCTCTCAAGGACATCTTTCTGGGCCTGCTCAACCGGGCATGCAAATGGTTGTTGCTTCTCAAGATCCACCCTGTTTCCAGCCCCAGGCTGGGCCCAGACCCAAGCTGATCTTCAAATGCAAGTTGGGTTTCAAGCTAAAACTCCTAGGCTTAGTATGGAGCCCAACAACCTTATGGTTTCCAACAATCCCAGGGGCAAGCTTAGTTTGCCCCGTACCAAAATTATCAACAAATGCAGGTGAGTCCTTATCAGAATTACCAGCAACAATATGTTGCCCCTGCAGGTCAAGTTGGTAACCAATGGTTGCTAGAGGGAAAATCCAGAGTCAGCCGTCCAATTATGGCTATAACCCCTACGGACAAAATCCCTACAGACAAAACCCCATGGGCTAGGTCCGTCCGGACAAAATCAATGGGGGCAACCAACAACTGGTTGGAACCCTGGTGCTGCCCCTTACCCACGACCAGAGATGTCCTTTAATCCTCAGTTACCCTTCTTAGCAACATTGGAACTGCTAGATGTGTCCAAATTGACTAATGATCCTATCCTTCATAATCCATTCTCGCCACTAGTTCCAACCAAGATTCTCGGTGATTGTCCCAAATTCGATGGCAAAGCTGGAGAAGACCCCCAAGCCCACGTTATGACTTATCATCTCTGGTGTTCATCAAATTCGTGGCTTGACGATTCAGTCCGGCTCCGCCTTTTTCAAAGGACTCTCACTGGCTCTGCTGCTAAGTGGTATATTGAGCTAGCTCGCGGATCTTTTCAAGATTTTAACTTGTTGGCGATGGCATTTTTAACTCATTTTCAGTTGCCAATTCGGTATGAGACAGGAATGAATCTCCTTATGTCTCTTAAACAGTATACGACCAAGCACATCTCCGATCATATACATGAATGGAGACGGCATCGTCATTTGATTAAATTTTGGATTCGTGATCAGCTCGTGATCGATTGGTTTACAACCTCCTTTGTCCCTGCAATCGCACGGGACATTGCTTTGGGGGCATGTGTAACTGAAGAGCCTGCTATCGCGCGTGCTCAGTACCTTGACTTAGTTTATTCCCAGTTCGGTACCCTATATGATTATTTTCCTGACGCCCGGGGGCCCAGAATGTCCAAAACTCCGCCAAAGCCATCTGTTGACGGTGCCATTGGATCTGTAAATCCGTCCTCTAAGAAATATTCCGCGAACCTTGGAAATCAAAATTCGAATGCTTCGAACGAAAATACTTCCCCGGTTGTGTCTAATTCTGGTAATAGTTCTGAGGTTAACGCCGTCCAGTCCACCACGGCGGATAAAGCCTCGAAAGGAAAAAAGAAGGGAAAAGGGAAAAATAAAGCTAATCAACCCAAGCAGGATTCCCCTAAACCTCCACCCGAGGAAGGAGCCAAACGCAAACCCAAGTATCCTTGTCTTATCTGCGACGAGGATCACTACACCAAAGACTGCCCAAGGCGGTCCGAAGTTAGACGCTTGTTGAAAGGTGCTCCTAGGACTCCTACGGTGCTGAAAGAACCTTTCCCCTCACAGCGAAGCAAATGGTGGCTGAACCATCCCAATCCTCTTCTCCCTTTGGTTCTCAAGTGTTCATGGCTGGAATGATTCCCGTTCACATTACTACTCGAGCAAAAGAATATCCGTCACCTGCCAGGAAAGAGCCTGAGGTTCCCTCAAGTGCTACTTCACCCAGTTCTGGTCCACTCCATATCGAGAGACCTAGCACTGAGATGCCTATTCGACCCCCTCCTAAAGGTGTACTTCGGAGATCTTCTTACAACCCTAATGCTCGTGCTGCTCAGCACTACAACATCGTTGAGGACTTAGCTCAGGCTCCATCGGCTATGTCTGCTCTAGAAGTTCTCCAGAGCTGCCCCCCCCAGAAGAAGTCCTTGCTATCGGCCATCGGTGGTATCGACCCGACCGACTCGGATTTGATTACTTTTGATCTCGAGAGCCATGTACCGAGACTGCCTCACCAGATTGCCTTCCTTATCCAGGTCATCATCAATTCTAAAACGATTCATCGTACGGTTATTGATGAAGGCACTTCAACTTGCATCATGTCTTTTGCCTGTTGGAAGGCTATTGGTTCTACGACCTTGAGTCAGTCTCCTACAACCTTGGAAGCCTTTGATGGGAGAGAGTCTTGCGCTTATGGTATCTTCCAATGTTTGCCTATTACTTTGGAAGGGAAGACTGTCGAAGTGGAAGTTGAAGTCGTTGATGCTAGTCTAACTTACAACCTCCTTCTGGGCCAAAACTGGACATATGCCATGCGAGCCATGGCTTCAACTCTATTTTGTGTCATTCATTTCCCTCATCAAGGGAAGATTGTCACAGTAGACCAGCTCTCTTTCTTTGCCTTCTCCTCTGAAGGCAACATGCCTTTTGTGGAGCATACCTCCATTCCATTAGAGAGTGTGGGAGCTGGGCTCTTTAAAGATCTTGCCCTCATGTTGTGACCACCAACAACCCCCCCTCTTTTGTTTGATATTAGCAATAACACCAAGCAAAGAGGGGACCCTTAGTAAAAATTCAAACAAACATCTCTATGAACATTTTTGTTTTTCCTTAGAATTTTATCGCAGCAAAGCAAAGAAAAAGTTTCTTTTATGGGCATAACAAACTACGAAGGAACGATGCGAAATTCATCGCATCACATTCACCATAAGCGCCCTTAGATAAGAAACTTAAGAAATCTCCGACGGCCAATGTGCGACATCGCATATCGCAACATTGCGTAAAGTGGCACACAATAACACAAATCTGCGATCTGCGATCTGCGATGATCCGATATCGCGATACCACAATACTATAACACAAATCTGCGATCTGCGATGAGCGCGAATTTCCTCGGCGCGGTATTCAAGGAAAGCTACCCATTAATCAGAATTAAACGCGCGCCTTAAAAAAGGAAATTAATGATTGTACGAATGATTGCTTTTTGTTTTTCGAAGAAGTCAGTTCACTTTGAATGTCATAATTATGCACACATAAGATCTGAAGCTTTCATGTCAATCTTTATTTCCATTACTCTTTTCCTTTACGCAAACTATAAAACAGGAAATAACATGGAGCAATTTTGCAGGAAACATCTAAGGAAAAGGGGAAAGCGCCAATTCTCGGAGAACACAGAAGAGATCTCTTCAGAAATGGGTACCGCATGCGATAGAAATACAGACTCCAGAGTATCACTCAACAGATGCCAATGACCAATAGGTCATCTGAAGCTCAGAATCAAAGGCGCACAAAAGCAGCATGATTACAAAAAGACCTGAAACTTACACGCCAAAAAGCCCGCCACGAAGAACGGAGGCAATTCTCAATCCAGAGAATTGCTCAGAAAGTAAAGTCTTTTAACTCATCAAGTCATCCGCAAAGACAGAAACCAAAATAGCAAAAGCAGAACCAGTCTGAGGGAAATTTGAGTTATTACCAAGTATACACCAAGTCAGCGGGAGATTCTCTCAAATATCTTATAATTTACCAGAAAGTTGTGCCAACTCTTGTTACTTCTATTTTTATAGCACACACGAAAGGGGAAGGCAACCAACCGACTCTTCTCAGGCGAATGCTGCACGCTTACAACACTAAGGAGCAAATACAGAAATAGTTCAAAGTCAAATTTAATTTTAGAAACAATTTGCTTTATCGAAAGGACGGTCATTTGAAAACCGGATCCTAAATTTATGTAATCAAGTTAATTAGCTAGCAGTATTTAAACCCTTCTCAGGCATTTAGAGAAGGGTCCGGAGATTTGTAAAAAACTTGTCCTCAGAACATGCACTTTTGCGCCCTCGAAGGTGGTTTTGATGAATGGATGGATCAAGGTTTATTAATGTTTGCATTTGATATCTACTACTGATGTTGCACTTCTGTACTCTTAGTAGATGTTAGAGCAAAGAGAGATAAATCATTGTTGCTTGAAGCTTATGAGTGGAACCAGTCATAAATGGTACTTTTATCTCTTGACTATTCCTGCTTATGCTCTTTAAGTGATTTATAGTTTCAGTTGTTTTATATGTCATGTATGAATGTAGGGTTATCATTTGCACTTTTGTATGTGGAGTCATATTGTTTGTGTTGAATATGAATACTTATTATGCGATATGCTGTTCACAATGTTCCTAACTTCTTATGCAAGTGGTTTTATCTTAATGATTTCTTTATTATGATAGCTAATGATCTTTAATACAGTTATTGTTCGAAATCTTTTAAGATCGCATAATAGAAGATATACACCCCGGGTTAGGTAGATTAGATCGTTGTTCTATTAGAATACAATAAACATAGAGTTAGTTTAAGAGTATGAATTAGATTACGCTTAAAATTTCTCTTAGATCAGCTAGTTCAACTCTACACACACACACACACCCAAGGTCGGGAAAATGGTCCGTCATCCCCAGTCAGACCCGCTATACCAAATGGATAAGGAGCTGCCAACCAAGGTCCGGACCGGGTGGGTATCCCCCTTGTTGTCGACCCGATTTTCGGGGCTTCAACATATTTGGCACTAGAAGGAGGGACGAAATATGAATGGCACCTAAATCAAAATCTAAATACCATTCTGAGAGTAAATCACCCTCGTCAACTCCCCTGACTTCCTCAGTACATTTAAATTCAGAATCAGAAGTCGGTCGAATATTAACCGCTGCTACATACCCTAATATTTCAGACCAATCCACCATTGAACCCCTTGAAGTTCAAACTCTTATTCACAAACTCCAGGGATTTTCTATTTGTACACTGGGGTCTGATAAATCTCAAAGCAGCGTGACTTCGCAATACAATCTTGATCATCCCCTGACCAGGTTAAAGAGTGGAAAATTCGACATCCAGCCAACTGAATTCCCTCTTCCCACCAGGAAAAGAGCAAGGAAAGCATCACTGCACTCTGACAGTGAGACTCTTTCATCTACATCATCCATCTCAACCCCCTCACCGCGAAGTCAACTACCCATATCTTCATTCCAAACCACTCATCCACTCGCCACAACCCCTCTTCCACAATCATCCAAGATCATAACATCTTCATCTTCCCATCCTCAAGGATCATCCCCTACACTTGCAATTACCAGCAGCTCAAAAATGGCCCAATCTCCATGGAACAACCCTAGAGCGGTTTTAATGCCTCCACCCCTAAGCCAAATACCAGCGCATCCTGAGAAATGGCTACCCAATTTCAACCCAGAAGCAGGCATGCTAGATGAAGAGCACATTAACAATTTCATGCTCTCAGTCAATCTTAATGGAGTTACCAACGAAGATGCAGTTGTCCGGATTTTTCCCTATACAATGTAGGGAACAGCTGGGTCATGGTACTTTTCATTACCTTCCGGGTCTATAACGAGTTGGGACATCTTTCAAAATCAATTCCTCACCAAATTTGGTGATGACAGATCAACGGCAACGTTAATC